>JAJOOI010001664.1:0-224235 GCA_029582585.1 Solanum bukasovii | reverse complement strand
CAATGGTATGAAATAGACCTACATGATTTAGACCTCGAAAGAATAGAATGGTATGATTTAGAAATAAATTCAGATTAAAATGAACTATGAATATTTACAATATTGGACAGAATCTATGGAAGATATAAAACTATTATGACAATTAATGGAGGAAAATTTATATAAGTATCTAAGAACCCAAGATCTGTTATATCTAGAATATATCATAAATAATATTAAAGAAATATCAAGATTAAGACATTTAGCAAAGGAATATTATAATAAAATCTTTAGCCAAACATAAGATGAATTCCTCACCTACCAAAAATGACACACCTAGAATTCCTCACCTACCACACTACCAAAAATGTCAAATAAAATTAAATAAAGCAATTCCGCACCGATGAATTCCGCACCCCCGAAAAATGGTAACCAAAACCTCCATCTGACAGTGTCACCCCTTTTAATTTGATTCATGTCTTTTTCAATAATTTCTATTCCTATGGTTGATTAGACCACATTTGCACTTCCTAATTGAATTTGAACACGCACCGCTCTTGTGGGATTCAACCCCAACTCAATTGTTGGGTTTTATTGTCCCGACCTGAGAGCACCCCCTAGTCATAACACGGTGTACTCGACCCCGAAGGGGTCTTATACAAGCCTCATAGCATTCATTCATTGCATAGGTGATAAAAATAGTGAGGAATTAAAACTTTTCTTACAGTCGAAGTCTCTTCATACAATGAAAGAGTATTTATGACACTACCTCTCAAACCATCTATTAAACTTGGAATAAAACTCTTTAATACAAAAATTAGGGACACAGCCCTTACAAAAGTCTAAAAAACATAAAAGTAAAGACAATAAGGGACATGTTGTTGAGCCTTCGAATGCAATGAGGACTCACCAAGCTTCTTCTTCTTGATCTTCTATGAACCTAGCTACGAGGATTGAATCTGATATCTCCAAAGCCTACACTTATAGAAAATGTAGAAGAAGGGGTTAGCATGAAAACGTACTAAGTATGGAAGCCATGCACAAAACCATTAAAACATGCATGAAAAGGGACATTTCATTTGAAATCATGCCATATGCCATTTTTTAACATAATCTTTGAAATAGTTGGAGAATGCAACCAATAAGGCAATTATCATACATTTCATTATAACATGAGAGATATCATCACAATAACAATTATAGTATCCAACATCAATATAACACACATCCCAATCTTCACAATACATAGCCTCTAATCACATAAGAATACAAAGTCCAACAACAAGATAATCTCATCATTTGGAAATCATCACATAAACAACTCATATGAAGCACTTGTGCAATGTATGATAACTAACATGCATCTACAATGTACAACATGAGACAATACAACATTCAAACCTATTTAATAGTAAATACACTACCTTAGTAACCCCTAGGGAACACTTTGTGCAATGTATGGTTAGCATCCCATAATAGTAACCTCACTAAGCACTCATTTACGGCTACCTTAGTCATGCACTTTATCTTTTAGACCTCATTATAATCAATATTCAGAAGTAAAGAACTAGTCATGTATACCATTTGAATGTAAGGACAATTCATTCATAGCAATATCCCTTCAATATGCATGCATGCATTCAAATCTCATCATAATGCAAATGAACCATCCTATGACATCTTACTAAGTCTACTTGTGCAATGTACAAGTGAAGTCCCATACCCCCACTCCTACTAAGTAAGACTAATTAAAAGGTCATAGTATAATTCATGTTTCATTCATTATATTTATTATATAGGAAAGATCGCATTAACCGACATAGACCATGTGAGCAACATTGAATCCGGTGTCATATAACCCCACACCGAAAGAAGTCGTCCTACTTGCCTAAGGTAGAACTAGACATACATATCCATAAGATGGATCCACTAGCTAAAGACCTATGTGGGCACATAGTTAATGGGATAGGGATATTGCTTCTAGAAACTCTACCTCTTGCATTATCGGAGGAGTTCCCATCTCATGAGTTCACTAAGATGACCCTACCTATTGCATTAATGGGGGGGGGGGGTTCTTTACCTCATTGTCCATATCCACTCGGTGTTAAGCATTATTTCCCAAATTAGACATTGTTCGTCTTGAATTTTATTTACATGTTTGAAGGAGTACTTTTGCCCTTCGTTCAACAAAACTCATAATCTAGCTCCTAGATTAATTTAGGTGAGAACAAATTTTCAACCCTAGAATCATAATTAGTAAATGAGTATAAATTTCACCCCAAGATCATGTGCTCTCATGAGAACTAAAATTTCAATCAACACAATAGGATTATCATGATCATGTACATTTCATGCATAATAATATGTAAAGGTGCATATGAGAACTATACTTTCATTTAACACGATTGATACATCATGAAATTGTTCTATGCATAGAGTGTGTGTGTGTAATTTTCCTAGCAATGACACAACAACATCATTATAATCATCCTAGACCATTCATATAATATCAAGTGTAGGGGTAAGGGAAGAATGACCTTTCAACAATACCACACTATACACAATAGTCATAGGACATTCAACTTCTAAGTAAATCATGAGTTCTCACACAATATTGGCAATATGCATAAATCTTCACAATATGCCCTTCAAGGGCAGTAATCACAATGTGCATAATAAGTAAACACCCCCACCTTCCAAATAGATCAATATACAAAGTAAGTAAACAGTTCCACCTTTCAAGTGGATCAATAGCTCAAGCAGAATTATACTTCAACATGTAATTAGGTCATTACTTACCCTTTCAAGGTCTATGGACCAACTCATCCCAAGCATATAGCAATAGCACATTATATGAGGGAATACCATGATCCAACAACTCATAAGTACATTGATCACACCATGATTTGCACATTATACTTCAAGTATTAGTCAATCATGCATAAAGTATCATGATCAAGTCAATTAAGGTTTAGAAGCATTACCCAAAACCAATTCAAGTCTAGGTGATCTAAACTAAGGCATTACATGAAGCAATTCATCATTCTAGGAAGATCACATTCAAACCCTCAATTGGCCTCTTTCACGGCACAATCCTAGACTACATCAATTTTACCCTAAAATATTAGGTTAATCATGAATACAAGTAGAGTTATACTTAAATCATGTAAATACACAATAATCAACTCATATTCAACCAATTGAATCGACTTCTATCAACACTCATAATGTACAGAAGAGTCATAGCTAGGGTTGGGGAAAATTCATGGATTCTTTAAAGTTCAAGTTACAATCATCTAAAATCAATATTATTATCAATAACAAACACAATTCAACCTTTAATAACAACTTTGAAGTCAATCCATGGGGTTCAGTTGAAACCCTAGCTAATTGGGTTTTCTAGATTTGAGTTAAAAGCTTTTGAAAGGGCTCCTTGGGTGATAACTTCGTAAGGATGAAAACTCACATACCTTAGGTGTATAAACCCACGAAAATACTAAGATAAAACCTCCTTATTCAAGCCCCTAGATTGGTTTCTTCATTGGTCTTACATGGTGTTTTTGGAGAGAAGAGGTTGGGAGGGAATGGGAATTTGAATTTTGATTTGGGGTCTTGACTTGTGTTGAATTAATGGATTAGTTTACGGACTTATAAGTTTATATAGGTAATTAATTAATCACCTAACCGAACTCCCTTAACCCCCACTTAATTAACAAATCAATTAACTAACCCCTAACTCGAAACAAAACTTCCAACACACAGCCCAACCTATGGACAACCTTCCACGGACCGTAGACCAATCTACTGGCCGTGGTTGGCTTCCGTGGTTTTGGACTGTTTATCTAAATGCTGAAGGCCGAAGGAGAAACTAAGTAAGGACTCATGAGGTCCATCCACAGACCGTGGTATGGTCTACGGGTTGTGGTTTGCATCCGTAGATCACCACCAAAAGAAACAGACCATGCTGTCCAGGCAGCTTTGGGGGACTGTTTTGGGGGTCTTGGGTTCTAAATGATTTCATGAGTTAGCTTATGGTATTTTTGGCTTATAAAGGTGATTAATTAAATAACTAACCAACCCCATAATCCCTTAATAATTAACTAACTAAATTCCTAATCACCAACTTAAAACTAAAAGGCTGGAAATTGGCAGCAACTACGTTTGCCCATCCACGGACCGTGGATGGGTCTACTAGCCGTGAATGGCCTTCGTGTTTTGGGGCTGTGGCTCAAAAGTGAAGGCTAAGCCTCCCTAGACTAATTAATAACCCATGCCCATGACCTACCGGGCGTGGATTGGTCTAAGGGGCGCAGGTTGGTCTCGTGAGTCAAGCTGTTTTGACAGCTTTTGGGCAGATGTTGGGGTCCTCCTCAATGACCCCTTGGGTGGTCCTTGGGAAGTTGTACCTGGACGTTTAACCCCTAAACATGTCATTCTAAATATGGGGGTAACTCCTATGAGTTTTAACCCTCATACAACACTCGAAAACTCCACTACAAGACTCTACAACACACTAGCTCAATTCACTAGTTTCCGGGCGTTCTAGTTGTATCTTGACGTTCAACCCCTAAATTCCACAACCTTCACTTGTGAAACCATTTAAAAACATATAACCAAGTTTCCAACTTTAAACTCACATGTGAGGCTCTAGTTTCACCTATTAGATTCCATTAGACTCTAGCTTGTCTTACTAGATTTCTGGGTTGTTACATTTATACTGACTAACGATCGTTTGCACCAAGAATTGGATCAGGTGTGTTTGAAATGATATTAAAAAATTGCAACTTTGTCGGGGAGTGGTGTTGTTTAAAATGCTTTTCGTGAAGTTGAATTGTGATCTTTTTAGTTATAGTTGAATCAACTTATTTTAGTTTTGGTTTTGTGTTGCTTGTGTTAAACATAGGAGGAGGTGATCATTAACGGAAGCAATGGTAGCCATGTGGGCCACAAAGATGATATTGGAAACCTCAACGATGTAAATGACCCTAACATCAATGACCCAATTCCATTGGGTGGTGTCGGGGCAATACGTCTACCTCCAACCGAAGGAAACAATGTTTTTCACATCACTAGCACAATGGTTTAGCTCCTGTAACTGAAGGGTTTGTTTGGGGGGCTGGCTCATGAGGATCACCATGAGCATTTCGAAACTTTTTGGACGGTTGTGTTCCATTATCATTCAAGAGTATATCGCAAGAATCAGTCCGTCTCAGGTTTTTCCTATTTCTTCTAATGGGCGAGGCTAGTAAGTGGTTGGCTGAGTTGCCAAGAGATTTCATTACTTCTTGGGATGAGCTTACTACATCATTCCAAGTGCATTTCTTTCTCCCCATCGAAGGTGATGACTCTTATGGATAGCATCCAAGGATTGAAACGCTTAGAAGGTGAGCCCATACATGAGACGTTGCTGAGGTTTAAGAAGTTGGTGCTGCAATGCCCACCTCATGGACTTCCAAATAATGTGTTGCTGCAATACTTCTATAGGAGCCTTGATTCGGTCAACAAAAGATGTTGTTAATCATCTTGTTCCCGGTGGTATAATGCAACAACCCTATGAAGTAGCATCTCAACTTCTTGATTGCATGACCAAGACAAATAGGGCATTGTACACTCGTGAAAACCAAATCTCTCCTCTAAGTTTTAGTATGATAAAAGAGCATATCGAAAAGGATAATGAGAGAGACCAAAATATGGAAAAAATGATGACTCAATTGGATATCTTGGCAAAGATTGTCATGGGTGTTGTTACAAAGAGTTTTAATAATGTGGTTGTTATTGGAGTAAACACCGATGAGGCACAATTAGAAGTACTGTACATTGAAGAAGTGAACTTCCTAGCCAACCAATGAGGAGGTTATCGTGCAAACTACCCAAGACTGGGTGGAAATCAAGGTTGGAATAGAGATGAGGGCTGGAGAGACCATGAGAGATTGTCGTGATCGCAACGCCACTTGGAAGGAAAGAGAGGGGGAGAAGGATAATTTTGTTCCTCCCCATGAGGGTCAAAACCCCAAGGAATCTCAAGGTGTCCGTAAGGAAGACCTGCTCTCACGCATTCTAAAAAAAGTTGAGAGATCGGACAAAGTGTTAAAAGATATGAAGCAGGATGTCTCTACACATAATCATACTGTCACCTCTCATTCTGTGTCTATTAAGAAGTTGGAGACCTAAATGGGTCAAATTTATTCATATTTGAATCGAAGACAACAAGCGGGGTTGCCTAGTGACATAATGGAAAACCCCAAAAATTAAGCCTGAATGGGTACTTTCGTCATGCCACAACTTTAACTAAAGCTCTTCTTGGGAAAGAACCCAAGTTTTAATGCTTTAAGTTTGATTTGAAATAACGAGGATTGATCGTGCAGGTTTAAAAGAGAAGTCTTCTGGAAAATAGGAGGTTTGGTGAGCTAAAAGTATTTTTGGTGACTAGCCGAAGAGGTCGGCGAGCCCGACTTGGACCCACTAAACCTGAAGTGAAAGTTCGTAAAACTCGACGGCCAATTGCTTATCAGCAACTCACCAAACAAGTCGGCGATCACAATTTTGTCCGCCGTTTGGATCGCCAAATTGACTTGAGGTCCTATAAAACTCGGTGAGGTCAATTACCACTAGGCGCATCACCGAGTGGTTCGGTGTGGTCGACTTACACCGCACAAAAGGCTGCGAACTGAAAAGTTTAAAAGGGCCAAATGGTTTAAAATTTCAAATTCTTTCATATTCTCTCATTTGTAACCCCGTATACTCTTACCCGCACATTAGATCTTCCGTATTTTGTTATTTTACTTGATTTTTGTGCGTGATCTCGTGCTACCAGTTGGAATACTTTGCTGCCTAGTTTTTCAATTCTCAATTCGGCATACTAGTTGGTTTTTCGAACCCCACACTTTAGTTTAGTGGTTGAACTCAAATGAGTTCGGTAAATGTGTGTTGATATGTGTTGGGTAATTTCTTATAATGTGTTTTATGTGTTGGATTCCCCGTATTGTGTTCGAACTTTTGCCTAAATGCTTAAAAAGATGATTTCCCGTGTTTTCTGCGTTAAGATTGATTCTAAATTGTTGGGTTGCGGTTATTTTGTATTGGGTCTAGTTGGGTGAAGTGTGAGTAACCCCGAATCGTGCCAAATGACGTAATTTGCCCAATGATTGAGCGTTTGACATCATTCTTAAGGGAAACAAATCATCAAATGGCCAATTTTGGCCAAATCGGGGGTAATCTAAGTACCCCAAAGACATGGGTCATATGGGTCTTGTATGAATTTCATAGTGTGTCTATTTGATTTTTAATTCTGGGCTCTCGGCTTGATTTTGGGAAACGGGTTGAAAATTGGCACGTTTGGCCGTTTGGTGAGTAGGGTCGAGCTCACCGAACGGTTCGGCGGTTCACGAAAATCCTCTTTTGATCCCCCTTAATTTCTTGATTTGACTAAGATGAGTTTTCAACTTTTAGCGGGAAGCCTGAGCTGGCCAAATTCACTCGGCGACTCACCGAAAAGTTCTTTTGATCGCCCTTTCTGGGCCCCTAGCCCTTAAAATACACTGTAATATTCGGCGGAATAGTCTAAGCTCACTGATTTGTGTCAGCGATTCTCCAAAGGACCTTGAGCATCGCCGGCATGCCTTATTTCTGGAAACTTTTCAAGTTAATAGTTTCGGCGATCCCGATCTAGTTCGCCTAAGCAACTCGGGGATTTGCCGACTGGTTCGGCGAGTCTTTCTGCAACTTGATTTCTACAATATTTTCGAATTATATCTAACACTTTTCGATGTGTTTTGCATATATGGGTAGAACCATTTTGGATGAGAGTGGTATGCCACCCCGAAAAAGAGCACGGGGTATTGTATTAAATGAGGGAGCAACCTCTTCCACCAAAAAGGGCAAGAAAGCACCTCCGAAGGGAGGCAAAGGCAAGAGCAAGGCGCTAGTAGTTGAAAGACTGGAGCACAACTCCGACAGTGATGGGGAGTCCTTTGATTCTCAAGGTTCATTCTCTGAGCCTGAGAATGATCAATTGCTAAAGACCCGACGAGCGAAGATTTGTGCAAAAGCTCGACAAGATCGATCCGTCAAGGATTCCAGAGTCGACCTCTCTTGCTGCAGATTTAGTGCCAGCTCTAGCAACAATGGTGGTTCCTACACCACCGGTTTAGGGTCCCCCTCCCCTATTACTCAACTGATTAAAAGCTGAGGGATTGAGCACCATTCTAGAAGAAAAACGGATGTCCACAAATGGTGTAGTGGACATGTACCCTAATGTGTGGGACACTCTCCTGTACCACAAGTTTGAGATATTTAATAGTCACCAAGGCTCATACATTTCCACACAGGTCAGGGAGTTTTATGCTACTTACAGTGACTTGGAACCCAAGGGAAAGATGAAGGGAAGTTCCTTCAGATCGATAGAGTATGTGGTAGGCCGAGGGAGGATAGTGAGATGCATCCGCGATTATATCAACAATGTATTTGATAGAGGTTCAGATTTCGACAACCCATGTTTGGCTACCACGATGACTCTCGATGACCTAAAGGGGTGTCTAACTCTCCTTATTTCTAATGCCACCCCGCGGTGGATTGAAGTCGGAGTCCCTATTGAGAAAAAAGACTTGAACATAGAAGCTTGGTACTGGTTCAGGTTCATCAGTATCTCTATCATGCCGTCACAAAATGAGTCTATTCTCTGCCACCCAAAGGAGGTCGGTCTCAGATCGATCATAGCAAGGAGAGCCTCAACTTGAGGCTAATCATTGAGGATGAGATGGCCATGAGGGATAAACAACGCCAATCTTCCCTTTCCTTTCTAGTACTCATTATAGAGTTATGCCGTCGAGCTGGAGTTCCTCGTGATGAGAAGAGGGATGTTGAGGTTACACCCACATCTTCCACCAACATCCGGTGCATAAAGGCTGAGTACACACGGGACGAGGCTGATAGGAGGAGAGAAGCTCCAGTGGATACATACCCGAAGGTTGATATAGACTTTTTACCTACAGCCTTGCCTAATCCAGCCTCTGGGCCTTCAGGTACATCTTCTTCTACTCCTTCCCACGACCCGAGTTATTCTGCTACTCCCCCGGCCCCTAGTGCTACTGTTGGTACCACTACCTCGAGGACTCTGATCATTTACACCATGCTCCTCAAGATGGGGCACCTAGCCCATTCTGCCAATGTTCGGGGTTCCCGGCTAAAGGACGAGGTGCCCTGGATGATAGAGAGAGCCATTACAGTTGCGTTGTCACCTCTCCAAGCTTCTATTGATTCTTTCACAGCGAGAGTAAAGATTTGCGAGGGAAGACAAGGGTTCACCACTAAGGTTACGACTTTGAAAGCCGATGTTTCTGAGTTGAGGAAGGATATGGACAATTTGAAGTCCACAAACTTCACTCAACTATTTGAGTCGGCAGAGGTCCCTGATGCCCCGGGTGCAGCTTTTTTGGCTTGTTCTGATATGCCTCCGGCTACCACTGGAGATGATATAATAGAGTATTTTGCTGCCGCTGAATCTGAGGCTAAGTCAGATGATGAGTATCTTCAGGAGTGAGATACGACTGTTTATGAGGATTTGGCCAACCTAGAGGGTGCCATGTTTGAGACAGCCCGACAGGCCTCCTTGTGGGATACTATTATGGCCAGCTCTAGCGGAGCGACAACTGTTGCTACACCAGGCAATGATGCCCCAACAGACGGAGTGACTGGGTAGAGACGATTATTTTTACCTCCCTCTCTGTTCTTTTATTGTTAGTCTTTGTTTTAGTTGCATTTAAGGACACCTTTTCTTTTGTGGGTGGGGTAAGGTATTTCCATACCTACCTCTTGTGATTATGTTTTGTTTGTGAATATTGGGTTTTGTGATATCTATATATATGTGTTTGGATCTTAATCTTGTGGATATTTGAGCTTCGGTCTCTTGTTTTGAATATAAATGATTTTGAACCTACTTTTTAAAAAAAATTGCCACATCTATTTTGTGTTTGTGGCTATTCTTGTACGAATTTGAGTATTAGTTGTGATCAATACCGATGACTTGAATAGTTCTCTTAATTTAACGAAATGAATGTGCAGCTACTATGAGGCCAATGAAGTTGCATAGACAATGTGCGAACTTTTAGCATCTCATTGTGACTAGCCGATTATCGAATGAGTCTCTTGTGATGAACATTGAACAGTAGCTATAAAATGTGGAGTCTTGTGTGATATTGGTGCCAATGCCATGTGTGATAAGTTTACTTTGAACATTGTGTGTGATGACACCTAGAATTTTTCCCGTTGGTCTGGTCGACTAAGTGATGCAAGAACTTGAAAAGATCTTAGGCAACATTTTTTGAAGAGTGAAACAATTTGACAATATACCTCTTTTGCGGCCATTCTTGTGAGATGTGTGAACCTTGCTTGAACGCTCTTGAGCCTTATCATTTTTTGGAAGAAACTTGAACAATTGTGATCCTTCTTTATCCACTAACCCATAACTTTCATGAAGTGTTATTTGTTTGAATAGCCAACTTAGGCGAAAAGCCTAAGTTTGGGGTGCGGTGAAAACAGAAGGAAAATCAAGAAGTGTGAGAATCCCCCTTTGAACAAGTTTTTTTAAAAAACAATGGAACCCCTCCATGTAAAAAAAGAAGGAAAAGAAGAAAGCAAAAGAAAAAGAACGAAAAAAAATGTTAAATAAAGTAGGGGAAGTTGCAAAAGAAATGGGGTATCTGGTAATTCATTTCAAGTTGAATAATGGAATGGTTTATGAGCATGATCAAAATTTTAAAGAAAAGGAAGAAAGTGATGTTCAGACCACACTTCATGAAGGTAGAAACCACTAAGCCTGAATCAACATACCGTTACACTCAGCCCCATTACAAGCCTTGAAAAGACCTTAATAATCTTGAGTGAGCTTAAACGAATGTTGATTGGAAAATAAGAGCAAACCTATGGGTGAAGGCATGCATGTATTCATCTTTGTGATTGTGAGTCGTATGTGATTTTGGAACTATAAATTGTTGAACAACTTTGTGTGAATATGGAATCATCTTTGTTGTGAGGGCACTTAAGTACCTTTGTTGAGCTTGAACTTGCATTTGAAGCATGTATTGTGAACTTGAGCATCCTTGAGAAGGAGGAGTCAAAATTTTAATCTTCGAGTGGACATCCTTTTTAAATTGCTGATCTTGAGTTGTACTTGAGGAAAAGCAAAAGTTTAAGTTGGAGGTGTTGATGAGTCCGAGATTTGGACTCATTTAGGGCTTTGTTTATATAGATTTAGTGTACTCAAATGCTTAATTTGTGCCATAAAGTTATGTTAAAGCCTTAATTTTCAAGTATATGGAATGAGGAACAAGCAAGGACACTAACGGGAAAAAAGGAACAATACAAACTGAAGAAATGAACAAAGGAAACTTGGTGATTATAAAGAACACTTGGTGATACGCCGAGTGGCTAGCTTGACCGCCTAAAGTTCCAGTGTGCCAGCCTTGAGGGAAGAAACCAAGTCGGCGACAAAAAGGGGTAGTCGGCAAATCACTGAGCAGTTTCGTGATGCAAAGAAAGATCGCTCAAAGTTACAGAACATATGGATGCTGAGTGCCAAGGTAAAAAGGCGATGGAAAAGATCAATGGGTGGTTCGCCGAGTGGTTCGGCAAACCCGACTCACTTCGCCAAACGACCCTTTGTGGCTTATTTTTGGCGATTATAAATTAGATTTTGAACAATTATTTTAATATGATAACTTAGACTGAATTAGTTTAGAAAACTTTTCTCTTGAGTTTTTGAGAGGTTCTCAGTAGACATGAAGAATTTTGGAGATTTTGGAACTGGGTTTTGAATTTTCTACAAATTGAAGCATTGTAAAGACTAAATTTCTCTTACCCAGGTGATGGCTAATTGATTTGGTAATAATGTTTTAACTCTTTTATGATGTTTGGCAAAAACCCGAACTCTTGGGGTGTGATCATGTGATTATGGGTTGAATTAGTGTATGAGTATTTTTAATTGCTAGTTTAAATTCTAATTTAAGGTGGGCTTAATCAGTAATTGTGGTTCAATTTATGAATTGTAGTTGCAAATGCAGTTCTAATTTTGTGTTCTTAACTTGTTCGAGATAGAGGTTTTAGAACCAAGATTATTAGGTAATGATTTGTAGGATCTTCACTTTCTAAGTGAATCATAAGCTCATACACAATCCTTATCAACATCTACAAGCCTTCATAATTTTCCCTTCAATGCTATGAATCAAACTCAACCCAAACATCTACAATTACTACATTAGATAGGGGGAATATAATGATTCAATAACTCAATCAATGTGAACATAATCAATTGACATGCTTCTATAATTAATCCACCCACAATATAAATTCACAATTTAGTAATATAGGGGATTCATGGGTTTTTGGGGTTATTTCATCATAAATCAACAATTAACCATCAATTCAACCATAATCCACCATAAATCAACCATACCCTACCATAAATGAACAATTGAAAATGTTTTGAAAGAGAACCCATGACTTAGATTGAAACCCTAGTTTTTTTTTGGGAAATTGGAAGCTTATAATTAAGTTCTGAATGGACTCTATGGGTGAAATCTACTCACAAATGAAAAGCCAACATACCTTGATTAAGAATCTCCAAGAAATTTGAGGAACAAACCTTGAATTCTCCAAACCCTAGCTACAATTCTACCTTTCTTCTTATTTGAGTTTTAGAGAGAGAAATGTTGTGAGGAATATGAAGTTTTAGTTTTATTTGGGTGTTTGAGTATAATGACTTGGTTTGGGTGAATTTGACTTAAAACAACTTATATAGTACCCTAAAATACCCAAAACGACCTCACTTTAGTTGGACTAAAATAGGAAAGGACTAAACTAACCTTCACTAAGTGACCACGTCCAGGTGTCACGAGTGATGAGTCCACAATTTAGACACATTTAGGGCTATATTTTGAGAGAATTAGTGTCCTTCAATGCATATTTTGTTTCAATAGCTGATGAAAACCTTTCAGTTTCAGGTATTCGAAGTTTGAAGGAAAGCATGGACACTATCTAGCAAAAAGGAGCAAAAGAAGCCAAAAGAGTGAAGAAATGAAGATCAGCTAATCGCCGAACCCATTCGGTTAATCGCCAGTAGATCAGATATTCGCCTTTTCTTCTAGTGTGCTGAGCCTTGAAGGAAAGGATCAAATCGGTGGTGAAAAGGAGCAGTCGGCGTATCGCTGAGAAAATCCTCAAAGAAGATTTATATCGCCCAATGTTCCAGGACGCTAGGATGCTGAAGGCAAAAGCTGAAAGGCAATGAAGTAGACCAAAGGGTGGATCGGCGAGTACATCTGCGATCCCAACTAACTTCACCGAACGTCCCTTCGTAGCACACTTCTGAAAAACTATAAATATTAGTTCACTTTTTATTTTTACTATGAGCTAATTAATTTTTGGAGAACATATTATTGAGTATTAATTTTTTAGACATTTTTCTCTCTATGTTTTAGAGAAAAGGGTTTTGAAGAAGATGATTCACAAGGGCTTCATCTTCAAGGTTTTGGACTTGGGTCTTGTTAATTCTTCCTTCTTGACCCGTGTTAAGACTAAATCTAGCATACCCATTGATGGAAACTGATTTTCGGATACTTCTTTATATCTTTTACATGTGTAGCTAAAACCACAATTCTTGTGGTGTGATTTTAGGAATATGGGTTAGATTAGTTGTTGGGTTTTGCTTGCTCATAGTTTAATTGTAATTTAGTTGTGATTTCGTTTAGTAGTTGTGGATGAATTTAATGAATTTGTAGTTGCAAATACAAGTTTATTTATGTGTTTTCGGCATGCTCGAGAAAGAGAGGTTGTAAAACTAAGACTACTAAATTGATGGCCAGTCTGAGTGGGTCGACATGAGGTTCAGCTCGAGAGAGTCAACCTCAGTCCCATATCCACAAACACAGTTTGAGAGAGTGAGTGGGATAAGGCGTAGACTGGTGTTTATGCGGAAAGTGGGTGTTCGAGAGGAACCCATTTGAAACGGGGTAAGTTACTTGAGAGAGAGCTTATCCCCCTTAAAGTCTAGGCTAGTTACAATTACTCTATAAGTTTTTTATCAAAAACATGTACCCAAAAACCTAGTCTATCCCGTATTCCTAATCGCATCCCAAGAATCCTTTCTCCATACTCGCATTTTTTCTTATTTTAATTGTTTCTTGTCTAAAATCCCCATTTGATACTTGACGCTTGCGTCACCCCTTTTAACTTGTTATGTTTTCATTCGCCAAAGTCTTTAGCTATGGTTAGCTTTAGCACATTCGTACTTAACCACTAATTTTCACAAACTCCCTTGGGACTCGACCCCAACCCTTGGTTGAGTTACTAAACTATTGTACAATCGTAGACACCCGAACTGTAAGACGTGTCTTTATTAAGCATACATCAAAATGGCGCCGCTGCCGGGGAATGGTTTTGCATGAAAGTTTTTGGGTTAGGTCAAATTTTACTGTAGATAATTGTAATTTACTAACTTTATTTTTAGTTGTGTTTTGTTTGTGTTGTTTGACGAAAACAGGGACATGAGTGTAAATAAGAGAGCTGGTGATCAGCTGGATTACTTCTGTCTAAGAAAAATCTGATGCTCAGGGATGACATTTTGAGTTTCCAGAAAAACGATGAGGAGTCAGTTAATGAGTTGTGGCGACGATTCAATGCTCTTATGCATCAGTGCCCAACTCAGGACATTCCAGAACATGTGCTACTGGTGTCCTTCTATAGAGGTATTGGCCATGAGAATCGCATGGTGATTGACCAATTTTCTCCAGGTAAGTTTGTTCAGTTACCCTATACAACAAAAACTCATCTCCTTGATCACATGCCGAAGACCAATGGGAAGAATGAGACAGATCAAGAAATGACCAGCTTGTTGGAACAGCTCGATGATTTGGCTCAAAAGGTCAATGACCTGGAAGTACTATCCAAAGTAAAGGATAAGTACATTCCCCCTCATGAGCGTCAGAAGACGGAGAAGAAAGGGGGAGAGAAAGTTGAAAAGGTTCTCTTACTCATCCTATACAAAGTCAAAAATCACGACAGGGTGTTGGAAGAGATAAGAGAGAATGTCATGATGCTGAACCAACTGACAACCTCTCATGCCATGCTCATTCATCTACTAGGGTTTCAAATGAACCAGGTGATATCGTCTCCGCATCCAGAGCTGATAAAGGGGTGGCCTCATGAAAATGAGACAACTCCCACTACTAGAATTTAAGCATCGGTTTGCGTCGTGCCACGATGTCAAACAAGGCGCTTCTTGGGAGGCAACCCAAGGTCATTAAATGCTTTGTGTGATTATATAAATAATTGTGTATTGATTTTCAGGTTGAGATGTAGATAGGGATCTGTAGGTGTAGCGTGGCAAGACATTAGTCCAATCCGCAATTCGTCGAGGGAGTTCGGGGAGCCCAAACCAGACTACCGTTAGACTCAAGACAAATTCATTTTGAACTCTGTAAAATTCGAAGGCTGCAAAAATTTATTGGCAAAGTCGGCGATCCCGATGGAGACCGCCGTTTGAACTTCCACATAAAGTAGAAATTGTAAAATCTTTGGCGAGAAAGGTGACTACTTGGCGGAACACCGAGTAGTTCGGCGATCGTACTAATATCACTGATTGGGTGAAAATTGGATGTCTTTAGAAGGCCAATGGTTTCAAAGTACAACAAGTTTTCAGTCTCTCTTAAATTTCAACTCTTGAAAATCTACATCGAAGTGAGTATTTTCATTTTCTTTGAGTTGCTGGTATTTTAGTCAACGACTGGTGCTTGAACATAGGAACTACTTTGCATCCTAGATTTTCAAACTCTTAAATCGGCATTAACAAATTGGGCTTCCCAAATTCAGAAACTACTTTGAATACTTTGTTCTCTTATTAAATGAAGTTTTTCAAATTGATGTGTGTTGTGCCTCTCTGGTAGATCTAGATTGTTGAAATGCCTAGTTCGATTTGTAAACCTAGCTTATGTTTTCTTAATTATTTGAAATCCCATTTTTACCGTCCTAAAAGTGGAGTTAATTGTGTTGGGTTGCACGTGCTTGGAGTTTTTCATGATTAAGTGTTATGTGTCTGAGTTTAATTTCACTAGTGCATAGTTTAATTTTGTTTTTGGGCATTGAGGGGTTAAATTCGAGAAGATGGATTGAGATTTGGCACGTCGGGACATTCGGCTAGTTGAGTTAAGCTCGCCAAGTCACTCGGCGGTTCACCTAATATCCTCACCTCGCATTTAATTTCTTAATATTTTTGACTGGAGTTCTATAACTTTCGGCGGGAAGCATTCTGTTCGCCGAATACATTCAGTGACTTGCCAAAATTTTCCTTGAAAGCCCTTTGCTTGCATCCCTGAATCTCTGTTGCACTGTAACTTTCGGCGGATAAAAGCATGTTCGCCGAAAGAGGTCGGCAACTCGCCGAACTGACTCTCTTATCACCGATCTAATAAAATTTCCTGCTAACTCTTTCGGTGAGCTCTGCCCAACTCGCCAAAGCAACTTGGCGATTTGCCGAACTGATCGGCGAGTTTAATTGCATTTATGACCTTGTAAATTTGATTTTGTTGTGTTAACTTCCTTCCAATTTTTTGCAGATATGGCAAGACCACCCCAAGAAAAAGCAAAAGGGATTACAATCAACGATGATGCAGCTTCATCCAAAAGCAAGGTTGCGAAACTTTACACAACTGGTGGAAAAGGCAAGGGAAAAAACAAGACCCCTGAACTGTCAGATGCAAGCAATGATAGTGATTACTTTTACATAAATGACCCCAACCAAGTTGAAAATGAAGGGGTGGATTACGAAGAGGAAAATCTAGCGATAGCACGGAGGGAAGAAGTTGACTACGTGGTTGTCAGAGGAAGGAGGGTAAAGTATGATAGTGAGACGATCAACTCAGTCTTAAACATGTCTACGAAAATCAGGGATCACTGCCAGCACCTGATAGAAATAAACAAGCTAGATGAGTTGAAACAATGGTTAGCCCCAATAATTTCTGAAGACACTCCAAAGTGGTTGGCAGAGGGAGGTCCGATCGAAAAGAAAGAACTAAACATAGCTGCTAGGTTCTTGTTTAGTTTTATCACCAGTATAATTATGCCGTCCCAAAATGAGTCGGTTCTTCGCCTTGCCAAAGTAGCCTGCCTAGGTTGCATCATAGATAAAACTAGGAAAAACCTGGGTACAATCATAGCTGCAGAGATACTCATGCGTGGAAGGCAGAGCCGGAGTTCACTTCCATACCAGTATTGATCACAAAATTGTGCGCACGAGCTCAGGTACCTCGAAATGCCAAGAAAGATGTGGAAGTGATACCCATAGCCTCCACTAATAACTGGAAGATTGTAGTCGAGTACCTTAAGGATCAAGCGAAAAGGAAGAAAGCCGCATCAGTTGAGTCAGTGAGCACAAAATCAGTACCTGCAGAAGCACCTCTGCTTACTCTGGCCCCTGGGCCTTCAGGTATATCTATTACCACTCCTACTCCTGCTGATACTCCAGTATGTTCTTCTGCCATACTACCTTCCAGACTTACTACTGTCACGACTGTTTCGCGACCCCCACTCACTCAGGCTTCCCTAATTCGGATGGGAAAATTGGCCCTTTCTGCTGATCATCTCGCAGCCAGTTTAGAAACTTCTATCCCAGGGATTATCAAAGCGGGGTTAGCTGATGTTGTGACACCTCTAAGCATTACCATTAAAGAATTAGCAGGTACGATAGTGGTGTGTGAGCACAACCAAAGGGCCACAGAGGAGGTGATGGCGTTAAAAACGTCCATTGATGAGCTGCGAAGAGATGTAGACCACCTGACATCCATAGATATGTTGATGGTCTTTGGGATAGTAAAGATCCCAGACGTGCCTGAGACACCTCGGACCACCACTGGACATGGGGATAGAACGGAGCAAGTAGCTGACCCAGAATCAGAGGTAGAGACTGATGAAAAGATGTTCTAGGGAACTGAGGGAGCTGAAGATGAAGACATAGCACAAACAGAACAAATTATGATACATGTTGTTGTGCACACGTCCTTGGCAAATGTACCTGTTGCTGGATCCAATGAAGTTGGTCCTTCTAGAGTCACTCCGGGCACTGACACCCAGGCAGATGGAGCGAGCGACTAGTCAGGATCCCTTCTTTACCCATCTCTTTGTCTTTCTTCATTTTAAATTTCTGTTTCTATGGCAGTTACATTCTCATTTGAGGACAGATGTTTTTATTTGTGGTGAGGTGAAGCCCACATTTGTGTGTTTTTATGATTGTTGTTTTGATTATATTTTGCTGTTCTGTTTAGAATTGTATCATGTACTATATTTTCGCAGATGCTTGAGCTTGTGGCTCATTTAATTTTGATTGCGAAATAATTTTTGACCTGGTCCGAAAAGTTTTGCCACCTCTTGTGTGTTTAATGTGGTTGTTCTTGTACAACATTTGAGTCTCGGTTTCGATCAATACCGATGACTTCAATGGACCTCTCAATCGAACGAACATGAATGTACGGCTACGACGAGGCCAAATGAAGTTGCATAGACAATATGTGAACTCTTTCCATTTCGTTTGGACTAGCCAAGTATTAAATTGAGTCTCTTGTGATGATCGTTGCACGCTAGAAAAGGTATAGAGTCTTGTTTCAGTATGGTGTCGATGCCTAGTATGATGATCTTACTTTGAAACATGCATGATAGATCCTAGAATTTGCCCCGTTAGTCCGATCGACGAAGTAAAGCTAGCTCTTTATATGATCTTAGGCAACTTTGAAGAGTGTGAGCCAATTTGACATATACCTCTTTGTGGCCGACCTTGTGAGCATGTGTGAACCCCTGTTGAACACCCCTTGAGCCTGACTTTGATTTGGATGAAACTTGATGAAAACTAGACCTTTCTTTATCCACTACCTATAATCCTCTTGATATGTGGTTAGTTGAATAGCCAACTTAGGCCAAAAGCCTAAGTTTGGGGTGTGGTGAAAGAAAAAGGGAAAGTCAAAGAACTGCAAGAAAAGTCTCCTTGAACCTATGGTGTTGTGAAAAATGGAACCCTTCTAAAAAAATGGAGAAAAAGAAAGAGGAAAATAAAAGAAAAAGAATGAAAAAGAAAATTGTGGAATAAAGAACCAAAGAAATGGGGTTTCCAAGCAATCCACAAGAAGTTAAGAATAGGATGACTTAAGAGCTCTAGCAAAGATGATGAAGGAACATGAAGGGAAGTGTTGTGAATACCGAATCTCATGAGGATTAAAGTCACTGAGCCTAAATGACCATACCTTTGAACTCAACCCCATTACAAGCCTTAGAAAGACCTATTTGATCTTGAGTGAGCTGAAACAAATGTCTATTGGAAAATACGGGCAAACCTATGGGTGAAGCCATGCATTGTATTCATTTTTGTGAGAGTGAGCATTGCATTTGATTTCAGAACTTTAAATGATGAAGTCATTATATGTGAGTATGGAATCATTCTTTGTGTGACGGCATTTGAACACTTTGGTTGGACTTGAACTTGCATTTGAAGCAAGTATTGTGAGCATGAGACTCTTTGATATTGGTTAGTCACTACTTGAATCTTTGAGTGCTTAATTGACCTTTGCATAAGTAAATTGAGTCATGTTCTGTGCGTTCATGATCGAGTCTTGTGTAGCACTGTTTGAGACATCCCTTTTTTAACAAATGAACTTGAGTTTGATTAAAGACAACAAAAAGTTTAAGTTCGGGGTGTTGATGAGTCCATAGTTTGGACTCATTTAGGGCTATATTTGAGAGAATTAGTGTCCTTAAATGCATATTTTGTTTCAATAGCTGATGAAAACCTTTGAGTTTCAGGTGTTCAAAGTTTGAAGGAAATCATGAACACTATCGAGCAAAAAGGAGCAAAAGAAGCCAAAAGAGTGGAGAAATAAAGATCAACGAATAGCCGAACCTATTCGGCCAATCGCCAATAGATCACATATTCGCCTTTTGATCCAGTGTTCTGAGCCCTGAAGGAAAGGGTCAAATCGACAGTGAAAAGGAGCAGTCGGCGTATCGCCGAGCAGATCCGCGAAGCAGGTTTATATCGCCTAATGTTCCAAGACGCTAAGTTACTGAAGGCAAAAGCTGAAAGACGATGAAGTAGACCAAAGGGCAGCCTTGATGGAAGAAACCAAGTCGGTGACAAAAAGGGAAGTCGGCAAATCACCGAGTGGTTCTGTGATGCAAAGAGAGATCGCTCAAAGTTACAAAACTTATGGATGGTGAGTGCCAAGGAAAAAAGGCGATTAAAGAGATATATGGGTGGTTCGCCGAGTGGTTCGGCGAACTCGACTTACTTCGCCAAACGACCCTTTGTGGCTTATTTTTTGCGACTATAAGTTAGATTTTGAACAATTATTTTTATACGATAACTTAGACTGAATTAATTTTGAAGACTTTTCTCTTGAGTTTTCGAGAGGTTCTCAAAAGACCTGAGGAATTTTGGAGATTTTGGAAGTGGGTTTTGAATTTTCTACAAATTGAAGCATTTTAAAGACTGAATTTCTCTTGCCCAGTTGATTGCTAATTGATTTGTTAATAATGTTTTAACTCTTTTATGATGTTTGGCTAAAACCCCAACTCTTTGGGTCTGATCATGTGATTATGGGTTGAATTAGTGTATGGGTATTTTTAATTGCTAATTTTAGGTGGGGTTAATCAGTAATTGTGGTTCAATTTATGAATTGTAGTTGCAAATGCAGTTCTAATTTTGTGTTCTTAACTTGTTCTTAACTTGTGGTTCATTCTTGGGGTATGATTTTTTGTGAATATGGGTTAGGTTTGTTGGGTTTTGCTTGCTGATAGTTTAATTGTGATTTCGTTTAGTAGTTGTGGATGAATCTAATGAATTCGTAGTTGAAAATACAAGTTTATTTATGTGTTGTGGGCTTGATCGAGAGAGAGGTCATAAAATTAAGACTACTAAATTGATGGCTAGTGTGAGTGGGTCGACATGAGGTTCAGTTCGAGAGAGTGAACCCTAGTCCCATTTTTGAACATAATCTTTGAAATAGTTGGAGAATTCAAACAATAAGGCAATTATCATACATTTCATTATAACATGAGAGATATCATTACAGTAACAAGCATAGTCTCCAACATCAATATAACACACATCCCAATCTTCACAATACATAGCCTCCAATCACATAAGAATACAAAGTCCAACACCAAGATAATCTCATCATTTAGAAATCATCACATAAATAACTCATATGAAGCACTTGTGCAATGTATGATAACTAACATGCATATACAATGTACAACATGAGCCAATACAACATGCATACCTATTGAATAGTAAATAAACTACCTTTGTAACCCCTAGAGAACACTTTGTGTAATGTATGCTTAGCATCCCATAATACTAACCTCACTAAGCACTCCTTTAGAGCTACCTTAGTCATGCACTTTATCTTTTAGACCTCATTATAATTAATAGTCATAAGTAGAGAACAAGTCATGTATACCATTTGAATGTAAGGACAATTCATTCATAACAATATCCCTTCAATATACATCCTATGCATTCAAATCTCATCATAATGCAAATGAACCATCCTATGACATCTTACTAAGTCTACTTGTGCAATGTACAAGGGAAGTCCTATACCCCCACTCCTACTAAGTAATACTCATTAAGAATTCATAGTATAATTAATGTTTCATTCATTATATTTATTATATAGGGAAGATCGAATTAACCGACATAGACCATGTGAGCAACATTGAATCCGGTGTCATATAACCCCACACTGAAAGAAGGTGTCCTACTTGCCTAAGGTAGAATTAGACATACATATCCATAAGGTGGATCCACTAGCTAAAGACCTATGTGGGCACACAGTTAATGAGATATGGAGATTGCTTCTAGAAACTCTACCTCTTGCATTACTAGAGGAGTTCCCATCTCATGAGTTCACTAAGATGACCCTACCTCTTGCATTAATAGGGGGGGGGTCTTTACCTCATTGTCCATATCCACTCGATGCTAAGCATTATTTCCCAAATTAGGCATTATTAGTCTTGAATTGAATTTACATGTTTGAAGGAGTACTTTTGCCCTTCTTTCAATACAACTCATAATCTAGATCCTAGATTCATTTAGGTGAGAACTAACTTTCAACCCTAGAATCATAATTAGTAAGTGAGTATAAATTTCACAGCAAGATCATTTTCTCTCAAGAGAACTAGACTTTCAATCAACACAATAGGATCATCATGACCATGTACATTTCATGCATATTAATATGTAAAGGTGAATATGAGAACTATACTTTCATTTAACACCATTGATACATAATGATCAGGTTCTATGCATGGAGTGTGTGTGTGTGTGTAATTGTCCTAGCAATGACACAACAACAACATTATAATCATCCTAGACCATTCATATAATATCAAGTGTAGGGGTAAGGGAAGAATGACCTTTCAACAATACCACACTATACACAATAGTCATAGGACCTTCAACTTCTAAGTAAATCATGAGTTCGCACACAATATTGGCAACATGCACAAATCTTCACAATATGCCCTTCAAGGGCTATAATCACAATGTACATAATAAGTAAACACCTCCAACTTTCAAGTAGATTAATATACAAAGTAAGTAACCACCTCCACCTTTCAAGTGGATCAATAGCTCAAGCATAATTATACTTCAACATGTAATTAGGTCATTACCTACCCTTTCAAGGGATATGGACCAACTCATCTCAAGGATATAGCAAACTCATATTAGATAAGGGTATACCATGATCTAACAACTCATAAGTACATTGATCACACCATGATTTGTACATTATACTTCAAGTATTAATCAATCATGCATAAAGTATCATGATCAAGTCAATTAAGGTTTAGAAGAATTACCCTAAACCAATTCAAGTCTAGGTGATCTAAACTAAGGAATTACATGAAGCAATTCATCATTCTAGGAAGATCACATTCAAACCTTCAATTGGCCTCTTTCACAGCACAACCCTAGACTACATCAATTTTTCCCTAGAATATTAGGTTAATCATGAATACAAGTAGAATTACACTTAAATCATGTAACTACATCATAATCAAATCATATTCAACCAATTGAATAGCATTCTATCAACACTCATAATGTAGAGAAGAGTCATAGCTAGGGTTGGGGAAAACTCATCGATTCTTTAAGTTCAAGTTAAAATCATCTAAAATCAATAGTTTTATCAATAACAAACATAATTCAACCTTTAATAAAAACATGAAGTGAATCCATGGGGTTGAGTTGAAACCCTAGCTAATTGGGTTTTCTAGATTTGAGTTAAAAGCTTTTGAAAGGGCTCCTTGGGTGATAACTTCCAAAGGATGAAAACTCCCATACCTTAGGTGTAGAAACCAACGAAAATAATAAGAGAAAACCTCCATATTCAAGACCCTAGGTTGGTTTCTTCATTGGTCTTCCATGGTGTTCTTGGAGAGAAGAATTTGGGATGGAATGGGAATTTGAGTTTTGATTTGGGGTCTTGACTTGTAGTGAATTAATGGATTAGTTTAGGGACTTATAAGTTTATATAGGTCATTAATTAACCACCTAACCGACCTCCCTTTACCCCACTTAATTAACAAATCAATTAACTAACTCCTAACTCGAAACAAAACTTCCCACACACATCCCAACCTATGGACAACCTTCCATGGACCGTAGACCAATCTACTGGCCGTTGTTGGCTTCCGCGGTTTGGGACTGTGGCTCTAAATGCTACAGGACGAAGGAGAAACTAATTATGGACTCATGAGGTCCATCCACGGACCGTGGCATGGTCTACGGGGTGTGGTTTGTCTCCGTAGATCACCACCACAAGAAACACACCAGGCTGTACAGGCAACTTTGGGGGACTGTTTTGGGGGTCTTGGGTTCTAAATGATTTTATGACTTAGCTTAGGGTCTTGTTGGATTAGATAGGTGATTAATTAACTAACTAACGAACCCCCTAATCCCTTAATATTTAACTAACTAAATTCCTAATAATCAACTTAAAACTAAAAGGCTGGAAATTAGCAGCACCTACGTTTGCCCATCCAGGGACCGTGGATGGGTCTACTGGCCGTGAATGGCCTTCGTGGTTTTGGGCTGGGGCTCAAAATTAAAGGCCAAGCCTCCGTAGACTAAGTTGTAACCCACGCCCATGACCTACGGGGCGTGGATTGGTCTAATGGGAGTAGGTTGGTCTCGTGAGTCAAGCTGTTTTGACAGCTTTTGGGCAGATGTTGAGGTTCTCCTCAAAGACCCCTTGGGTGGTCCTTGGGGAGTCGTACCCGAACGTTTAAGCCCTAAACATGTCATTCTAGGTATGGGGGTCACTTCTATGAGTTTTAACCCTCATACAACACTCCAAAATTCAACTACAAGACTCTACAACACACCAGCTCAATTCACTAGTTTCCAGGCGTTATAGTTGTATCATGACGTTCAACCCCTAAATTCCACAACCTTCACTTGTGAAACCATTTAACAACATATAACCAAGTTTCCAACTTTAAACTCACATGTGAGGCTCTAGTTTCATCTATTAGATTCCATTAGACTCTAGCTTGGTCTTACTAGATTTTCGGGTTGTTATATTTATACTGACTAACGATCGTTTGCACCTAGAATTGGATGAGGTCTGTTTGAAACGTTAATCCAAATGGCGAAGCTGCCGGGGAGTGGTGGTGTTTAAAATTCTTTTCGTGAAGTTGAATTGTAATCTTTTTAGTTATAGTTGAATCTACTTGTTTTAGTTTTGGTTTTTGTGTTGCTTGTGTAAAACAGAGGAGGAGGTTAGCGTTAATGAAAGCAATGGTAGCCATGTGGACCACAAAGATATTATTGGAAACCACAACGATATAAATGACCCTAACATTAATGACCCAATTCCATTGGGTGTTGTGCGGCGAATATGTCTACCTACCACCGAAGGAAATAATTTTTTTTCACATCACTAGCACAATGCTTCAGCTCTTGCAACTGGAGGGTTTGTTTGGGGGAGTGGCTCATGAGGATCACCATGAGCATTTCAAAACTTTTTGGACGTTTGTGTTCCATTATCATTAAAGAGTATATCGCAAGAATCAGTTCGTCGAAGGTTTTTCCTATTTTCTCTGATGGGCGAGGCTAGTAAGTGGTTGGCTGAGTTGCCAAGATATTTCATTACTTCTTGGGACGAGCTTACTACAACATTCCAAGTGCGTTTCTTTCCCCCATCGAAGATGATGACTCTTCTGGATAGTATCCAAGGATTCAAATGCCTGGAAGGTGAGCCTATACATGAGACGTGGCTGAGGTTTAAGAAGTTGGTGCGGCAATGCCCAACTCATGGATTTCCAAATAATGTGCTTCTGCAATACTTCTATAGGATCCTTGATTCGGTGAACAAAGGAGTTGCTGATCAACTCGTTCCCGGTGGTATAAAGCAACAACCCTATGAAGTAGCATCTCAACTTCTTGATTGCATGACCAAGATCAATAGGGCATGGTATACTCGTGAAGACCAAATCTCTCCTCTAAATTTTAGAATGATAAAAGAGTATATCGAAAACGATAAACAGAGAGACCAAAACATGGCAAAAATGATGAATAAATTAGATATCTAGGCTAAGAATGTCATGGGTGTTGTTACAAAGAGTTTTAATGATGTGGTTGTTATTGGAGTAAACCCCGATGAGGCACAATTAGAATCACTGTACAATGAAGAAGTGAACTTCCTAGCCAACAAATGAGGAGGTTGTCGAGCAAACTACCCAAGACTGGGTGGAAATCAAGGTTGGAATAGAGATGAGGACTAGAGAGACCATGACAGAGCTTGTCATGATCACAACGCCACTTGGAAGGAAAGAGAGGGGGAGGGAGAATAATAGGTTTGTTCCTCCCCATGAGGGTCAAAACCCAAGGAATCTCAAGGTGTCCGTAAGGAAGACATGCTCTCACACATTCTCAAAAAAGTTGAGAGATAGGCCAAAGTGTTAAAAGAGATGAAGCAGGATGTCCTTACACTTAATCAGACTGTCACCTCTCATTCTGTGTCTATTAAGCAGCTGGGGACCTAAATGGGTCAAAGTTATTCACATTTGAATCGAAGACAACAAGCGGGGTTGCCTAGTGAGACAATGGAAAACCCCAAAAATTAAGCTTGAATGGGTACTTTCGTCGTACCACGCGTTAACTAAAGCGCTTCTTTGGAAACAACCCAAGTTTTAATGCTTTAAGTTTGATTTTAAATAACGAGTATTGAGTGTGCAGGTTGAAAAGTGAAGTATTTTGGAAAATATGAGGTTTGGCGAATTAAAAGTGTAGTCGGTGATTAGCCAAAGAGGTCGGTGAGCCCGACTTGTACCGCCGTTGGACCCGCAAAATATGAAGTGAAGGTTCGTAAAACTCAACGGCCAATTGCCTATCAGCGACTCACCAAACAAGTCGGCGATCACGATTTTGTCTGCCGTTTGGACCGCCAAATTGTCTTGAGGTCCTGTAAAACTCGGCATGGTGAATCACCACTCGGCGCATCACCAAGTGGTTCGGTGTGGTCGACTTACACCACCGAAAGGGCTACGAACTGAATAGTTTTAAAACGCGAAATGGTTTAAAATTTTAAAATCTTTCATATTCTCTCATTTCTAACCCATTATACTCTTACCCGCACATTAGATCTTCCGTATTTTGTTATTTAACTTGATTTTTGTGCGTGATCTCGTGCTCAGAGTTGGAATACTTTGCCGCCTAGTTTTTCAATTTTCAATTCGGCATACTAGTTGGTTTTCTGAACCCCACACTTTAGTTTAGTGGTTGAACTCAAATGCGATCAGTAAATGTGTGTTGGGTAATTGCTTATAATGTGTTTTATGTGTTGGATTCCCCGTATTGTGTTCGAACTTGTGCCTAAATGTTTAAAAAGATGATTTCCCGTGTTTTCTGCGTTAAAATTGATTCTAAATTGTTGGGTTGCGGTTATTTTGTATTGGGTCTAGTTAGGTGAAGTCTGAGTAACCCCGAATCGTGCCAAATGATGTAATTTTCCCAATGATTGAGCGTTTGACATCATTCTTAAGGGCAAATATCGGCAAATGGCCAATTTTTGCCAAATCGGGGGAAGTCTAAGTACCCCAAAGGCATGGTTCATATGGGTCTTATATGAATTGCATAGTATGTATATTTGATTTTGAATTCGTGGGTTGTTGGCCTAATTTTTGGAAACGGGGTTGAAAATTTAGCACGTTGGGCCATTTGGCGAGCTTGCCGAACGGTTCGGTGGTTCGCAAAAATCCTCCTTTGATCCCCCTTAATTTTTTGATTTGACTAAGATGATTCTGTAACTTTTTCCGGGAAGCCTGAGTTCGCCAAATTTACTCGGTGACTCGCTGAAAAGTTCCTTTGATCACCTTTTCTATGCCCTAAGCCCCTAAAATGAACTGTAATATTCGGTGGGCTAGTCTAAGCTCACTGATTTGTGTCAGTAATTATCCGAAACACGTAGAGCATCGCCGATATGCCTGAATTCTGGAAACTTTTCAAGTTGATCCTCTGAGCGAGCCCGATCTAGCCCGCCTAAGCAACTCGGGGACTCGCCGACTGGTTTGGCGAGTCTTTCTGCAACTTGATTTCTACAATATTCTCGAATTATATCTAACACTTTTCGATGTGTTTTGCAGATAAGGCTAGAACCAATTTGGATGAGGGTGGTATGCCGCCCCAAAAAAGAGCACGGGGTATTGTGTTAAATGAGGGAGCAGTTGCTTCCACCTCAAAGAGCAAGAAAGCACCTCCGAAGGGAGGCAAAGGCAGGAGCAAGGCGCTCGTAGTTGAAAGATCGGAGCACAACTCCTGCAGTGATGATGAGTCCTTTGATTCTCAAGCTTCATTCTCTGAGCCTAAGGATGATCAATTGCTACAGACCCGGCGAACGGAGATTTTTGCAAAAGATCGGCAAGATCCATCTAGGATTCCAGAGTCAACCCCTCTTGCTGCGAATATAGTGCCAGCTTCGGCAATAATGGTGGTTCCTACACCACCAGTTTAGGGTCCCTCTCCCCGGTTACTCAACCGGTTAAATGCTGACGGATTGAGGACCATTCTAGAAGAAAAGAGATTGTCCACAAATGGTGTAGTGGACAGGTACCGTAATGTGTGGGTCACTCTCCGGTACCACAAGTTTGAGATTTTTACCAGGCCCCGTGGCTCATACATTTCCACATAGGTCCAAGAGTTTTATGCTGCTTACAGTGACTTGGAACCCAAGGGAAAGAAGAAGGGAAGTTCCTTCAGACCAATAGAGTATGTGCTGGGTCGAGGGAGGATAGTGAGATGCATCAGCGATTATATCAACAATGTATTTGATAGAGGTTCAGATTTTGACTACCCGAGTTTGGCTACCACAACGACTCTCGATGACCTAAATGGATGTCTAGCTCCCCTTATTTCTAATGCCACCCCGCGGTGGATTGAAGTCTGAGCCCCTATTGATAAAAAGGACTTGAACATAGAAGCTTGGTACTAATTCAGGTTCATCAAAAACTATATCATGCCGTCACAAAATGAGTCTATTCTCTGCCACCCAAAGGCAGTCGGTCTCAGATCGATCACAGAAAAGAAAGAGCCTCAACTTGGGGCTAATCATTGAGCAAGAGATGGCCATGAGGGCCAAACAGTGCCAGTCGTCCCTTCCCTTTCTAGTACTCAATACAGAGTTATGTTGTCGGGCAGGAGTTCCTCGGGTAGAGAAGAGGGATGTTGGAGTTTCACCCACATCTTCACCGACATCTGGTGCATAGAGGCCGAGTACACACGGGACGAGGCTGATAGGAGGAGAGCAGCTCCAGTGGATACATACCCGGAGGTTGATTTATATTTTTTACATGCAGCCTTGCCTACCCTGGCCTCTGGGTCTTCAGGTACATCTTCTTCCACTCCTTCCATGGCCTCGATTTATTCTGCTACTCCCCTGGCCCCTAGAGTAGCTGCTGGTACCATTACCTCGAGGACTCCGATCACTCACACCATGCTCCTCAAGATGGGGCACCTAGCCCATTCTGCCAATGTGCGGGCTTCCCGGTTAGAAGTCGAGCTTCCCTGGATGATTGAGAGAGCCATTACAGTTGCTCTGACACCTCTATAAACTTCTATTGATTGTTTCACAGTGAGAGTAAAGATTTGCAAGGGAGGACAAGGGGTCATTACTAAGGTTACGACTTTGAAAGCCGATGTTTCTGAGCTGAGGAAGGATATGGACAATCTGAAGTCCACAGACTTCACTTAACTATTTGAGTCGGCAGAGGTCCCTGATCCCCCGGGTGCAGCTATTCCGACCTATTCTGATATGCCTCCGGCTACCACCGGAGATGATATAATAGAGTATTATGATGCCGTTGAGTCTGAGGCTGAGACATATGAAAAGTATCTTGAGGAGTGAGATGCGGCTGTTTATTAGGATCTGGCCGACCGAGAGGGTGCCATGTTTGAGACAGCTCGACAGGCCTCCTTGTGGGATACTACTATGGGCAAATCTAGCGGAACCACAACTGTTGCTACACCGGGTAATGATGCCCCAACAGACGCAGTGACTGAGTAGACACGATTATTTTTACCTCCCTCTCTATTCTTTTATTGATCATCTTTGTTTTAGTTGCATTTAAGGACACCTTCTTTTCTTTTGCGTGTGGGGTGAGGTATTTCCATATCTACCTCTTGTGATTATGTTTTGTTTGTGAATATTAGATTTTGTGATCTCTATATATATGTGTTTGGATCTTAATCTTATGGATGTTTGAGCTTGAGGTCCCTTTTTTTGAATGGAAATGATTTTGAACCTAATTTTAAAAAAAAATTGCCACCTCTATTGTGTGGTTGTTCTTGTACAAATTTGAGTATTTGTTGTGATCAATACCAATGAATTGAATAGTTCTCTTAATTGAACGAAATGAATGTGTAGCTACGATGAGGTCAATGAAGTTGCATAGACAATGTGTGAACTTTTAGCATCTCATTGTGACTAGTCGGTTATCGAATGAGTCTCTTGTGATGAACATTGCACACTAGCTATAAAGTGTGGAGTCTTGTTTGATATTGGTGCCAATGTCGTGTGTGATGAGTTTACTTTGAACATTGTGTGTGAGGACACCAAGAATTTTCCATGTTGGTATGGTTGACTAAGTGATGCAAGCACTTGAAAAGATCTTAGGCAACATTTTTGAGGAGTGAAACAATTTGACAATACACCTCTTTTGTGGCAACTCTTGTGAGATGTGTGAACCTTTCTTGATCCCTTTTGAGCCTTATCATTTTCTTGGAAGAAACTTGAACAATTGCGATCCGTCTTTATCTGCTCACCCATAAATTTCATGAATTGTTGTTTGTCTGAATAGCCAAATTAGGCCAAAAACTTAAGTTGGGGGTGTGGTGAAAACAGAAGGAAAATCAAGAAGTGTGAGAATCCCCCTTTGAACAATGGTTTTTAAAAAATTGGAACCCATCCATGTAAACAAAAGAAGGAAATGAAGAAAGCAAAAGAAAAAGAACAAAAAAATGTGAAATAAAGTAGAGGAAGGAGCAAAAGAAATGGGGTATCTGATAATTCATTTCAAGTTGAATAATGGAATGGATTATGAGAATGATCAAAATTTTAAAGAAAGGGAATAAAGTGATGTTCAAACCACACTTCATGAAGGTAGAAGTCACTAAGACTGAATCACCATACCTTTACAATTAACGCCATTACAAGCCTTGAAAAAACCTCTGTAATCTTGAGTGAGCTTAAACGAATGTTGATTGGAAAATAAGAGCAAACCTATGTGTGAAGACATGCATGTATTCATCATTGTGAGTGTGACAGTCGAATGTGATTTTGGAACTATAAATTGTTGAAGAACTTTTTGTGAATATGGAATCATCTTTGTTGTGAGGGTACTTGAGTATCTTTGTTGAGCTTGAACTTGCATTTGAAGCAAGTATTGTGAACTTGAGCATCCTTGATAATGGTAAGTAACAATTTGAATCTTTGAGTGCACAATCGATAATTGAATGAGTAAGTTGAACCGTTTTTTGTGCATTCATTTTGAGTTTTATGCAACACTATTTGAGACATCCTTTTTTAAATTGCTGATCTTGAGTTGTACTTGAGGACAAGCAAAAGTTTAAGTTGGAGGTGTTGATGATTCCGAGATTTGGACTCATTTGGGGCTTTTTTTATATAGATTTAGTGTCCTCGAATGCTTAATTTGAGCCATAAACTTATGTTAAAGCCTTGATTTTCAAGTATATGGATTGAGGAACAAAGCAAGGACGCTAACAGGCAAAAATAAAAAAAACAAACTGAAGAAATGAAGAAAGGAAACCTGGTGATTGCCAGGAGCACTTGGCGATACGCCGAGTGGCTAGCTTGACATCCTAAAGTTCCAGTGTGCCAGCCTTGATGGAAGAAACCAAGTCGGTGACAAAAAGGGAAGTAGGCAAATCACCGAGCGGTTCTGTGATGCAAAGAGAGATCGCTCAAAGTTACAAAACTTATGGATGGTGAGTGCCAAGGAAAAAAGGCGATTAAAGAGATATATGGGTGGTTCGCTGAGTGGTTTGGCGAACTTGACTTACTTCGCCAAACGACCCTTTGTGGCTTATTTTTTGCGACTATAAGTTAGATTTTGAACAATTATTTTTATACGATAACTTAGACTGAATTAATTTAGAAGACTTTTCTCTTGAGTTTTCGAGAGGTTCTCAAAAGACCTGAGGAATTTTGGAGATTTTGGAAGTGGGTTTTGAATTTTCTACAAATTGAAGCATTGTAAAGACTGAATTTCTCTTACCCAATTGATTGCTAATTGATTTGTTAATAATGTTTTAACTCTTTTATGATGTTTGGCTAAAACCCCAACTCTTTGGGTCTGATCATGTGATTATGGGTTGAATTAGTGTATGGGTATTTTTAATTGCTAATTTTAGGTGGGGTTAATCAGTAATTGTGGTTCAATTTATGAATTGTAGTTGCAAATGCAGTTCTAATTTTGTGTTCTTAACTTGCTCGAGAGAGAGGTTTTAGAACTAATATTATTGGGTAATGATTTGTAGGATCTTCACTTTCTAAGTGAATCATAAGCTCATACACAATCCTTAGTAATCATCCTCCTCGCCTTAAGATAGGAAATAAACCTACCTTTTGGCGTTGCTGTAACGCCTTTCCATTCCCGAACTGCCTCTCCTGGAAAGTGGAATCTAATATTCTTTGTTCGACACTCAACATTAGCATAACAAGACGCTAACCAGTCCATACCCATAATGATGTCGAAATCGACCATCTATAACTCTACGAGATCTACAGAGGTCTGACGGTCTATAATTTCTACCGTGCAACCTCAATAAACTCTCTTGGCAGCAATAGACTCACCAACTGGGGTAGATACAATAAAGGGTCGATCTAATGACTCTGCTACTATACATAACTTCCCCGCAATAAATGGAGTCACATAAGACAGAGTAGATCCAGGATCTATCAAAGCATAAACACAATGGGAGCAAACAATCAATGTACCTGTCATAACATCTGGTGATGACTCTGAGTCCTGTCGGCCGGTTAGTGAATATGTACGATTCTGGCCACTACTAGAACTAGATGCTCCCTCTCTGCCTCTGCCTCTACCTCTACCTCTACCTACTGAAGTCTGGGGTCCACGCCCTGTAGACTGTGCTGATGAAGAGGAACCTACTATTGACTTGGTCGACTGACCTATACCACCCCGACCTATGGTCGGGAAGTTTCTCCACACATGCCCCTCCTGTCCACAAGAATAACAACCTGTGGAACCCTGTTTACACCTCCCGAAATGTAGCCTACCACAAGTTGCGCAACGCGGCGGTGCTGTCCTAGCCTGGCCTGAGCCTCTCTGCTGATGAGAGTCTGATACTCGTGAGCCCTCACCTAGGCCTGACTATCCTTGACTATAAAATCTACTACCCTGGAACTGCTGTGGTGGAGGTCTAGGTGGCCTAATAAAAATCGGGGTCTGGGACCACCCTAAAAATCCCCCTGCGAACCAGCGGGCCTAGCCCTCTTCTGTCTCTCTCTCGACCCTCTCACTCGTATACTGTAGATGTCGGCGATCCTCTATGCCCTGTGCGAAGGCCTGAATCCGCGAGATATCCATATTATCATTTAGCGCAGCGGTAGAAAAAGCCTCGATATAGTCTTAGTCAAGCCCTCCCACAAATCTACGCACCCTGTCATGCATCGTATCAACAAATGCTGGTGCATATCTAGCCAATGAATCAAATCTCAGCCCGTACTCTCGGACACTTATGCCACCCTGTCGGAGGTTCAGAAACTGGTCCACCCGGCCATCCCTAATCTCTCGAGGCAAATAGTGATCTATGAAAGCTTCTGTAAAGCTATCCCAAGTGGGTAGAGATGTATCTTTTTCCCTATATCTCTCCCAACTTTCATACCACAATACTGCAACATCACGCAATCAAAATGCTGCTAACTCAACTGACTCAGTCACTGAGGCATGCATGACTCTGAAGATCCTATGAAGCTGATCAACAAAGTGTTGAGGGTCTTCTCTGCGATCAGTTCCTATAAACTATGGAGGATTCAAGGCAAGAAATTCACGAACTCTCGAACTTCCGGGCCCTTCAGAAGGTCCGGCAATATCTGGCACAACTGGTTGGCACTGTGCAGCTACTAACTGTGCGAACATATATACTGCACTCTTGAAATCCTGATCAGATGGAATAGAAGGAACTAGAGGTGGTACTGCTGGTGGAGCTGGAAGTCCTGTAGCCCTCGGAGGCTCCTGAAGCTGTGGAGAAGCTATAGAGGGCTGAGAAGATGTCTCCCCCCGGGTCTCACAATGAGCCACCTCCACTTGTGGTACTTTGTCAGTACCCTCACTTGCAGTTGTATCTAGCCCCTGGCAAGTTGTGGTCTGTCTAGTGTCAGTCATCTCTATCTGCATAAAATTATCAATTATAAGCCAGAAACCTCAACCCTTAAGACACCGCTCTATAGCACGAGGGGAGCAAAAGAAGGATAGTCATTCGAACATGCCCGGCAGCTTCTTGCTTATCGAATGTGGTGCACAACACATTTATAAACAAGACTCTACTAGACATGGCTTGCAGACTCCCTAGGATACGACGTTGCTCTGATACCAAGTTTGTCACGCCCCAAACTCAAGGGGCGCAACTGACTCCTAAAGCCAAAACTCAGGCCCGAGCCGACCCTGTTGAACCATTTGCTACTAGCGCATGGCAGTCACATGCAATTGAGAAAACAAACAAGTATATCTCGGCTTAAAACTAAGCCCTCGGCCGGCAAGGCCCCTGTCAACAGATCTACAAAAGATCCAGCTACTCCCAAGAGTTCATATAAAGAAACATCCAACTAGCACAGAAGTCCTGATTGGGCCGTCGAGGCCACCATGATATCTATACCAAAACTAAAAATAGGTAAATATCAGTACAATACATCAAAGAGCTCACAAGCTTCAGCAAACCAACAACATAGGCCAGCATGGCCATAACGTAGCTATAAACCCCACACACTAGTCTGCAAGCCTCTAATAGTAGTAAAGATTGGTGGGACAGGGCCCCAACCTACCCATGAGAATATATACAACAAAAGGTAACAAACCTCCCAACTCTGGCAGCTCCGGAGGAAAGGGGCTGACCAATCGGATAAAAGTCAATCCTGCTGATATGGAGGTCTACTCGGTCATCTGTCAGGACCTGCATGCATGAATGCAGCACCCCCAAAGCAATGGGGAGTCAGTACAAAATAATGTACAGAGTATGAAAGGCAATAGACTATGATGAGGTATCCTGATATACTGGAATAATCTGATGAATAAATTAAGGATAAGATAATTGTACTGACCTGCTTCTAAATCTAAATTTATCAAAAATAATAAAAACAACAACCTAACCAAGCCCCCATAAGCTCGGTAGGTACAAAAAGCACACAAGACCACCTACTCAGGCCCCCATAAGCCCGGAAGGTGCCAATCAGCTTGTATACCCCTATCGGTAGTCCCCTAGCCCCGCAGGCAGTCCACATAGCCCTCTTAGGCAACAACATGGCCCTGTAGGAAGCACATAACCTTCTTAGGCGTCAATATATATCCCTGTAGGCAACTCATAGCCCTTCTAGGCATCAATATAGCCCCGTAGGCAACTCATAGCCCTTTTAGGCATCCATATAGCCCTGTAGGCAGAACATAACCCTGTTAGGCATAGATCACATTCTTGCAGCTAACAACAATAGCCCAAAGGCAACAATAACAATCCAATAGCTAAAAGTGAGCAATTTAGTTATAGGCAACCTATACAAATAGCCTCTAAGTCGTGTCCCACATACGAATGTTACTACTGAATAAGAATCCCGATAAGAGAGGATTATACGCACTCGAGCAGCCAACAATCAACAATAATGGCTATAAGTATAACAACGATAACAACCCAATTACATTGCTCCTAAGCTTTAAGGAAACATGTCATAGGAAGAGAATAGCCTTAACATACCGTTTTCGCTAAATTCACGTGGCCTAAAGACTTTAACTCATAACTCCCTCGATACTACAACAAGGTAGGACCATAATCAACACATAAAATAAAAGATACCATGACAATACAATAAAAGATATGTATTCGCAAAAAGCTAGAGTCGATGAAAGAAGGGTCTTACCTCGATCTTAGGTTCGTAATTCACCTCAAAACCTTCAAGTATATTCAAACCCCTTCTGTCCCAACTCTAAAATGTGATATGCTACGCAATCGATAAAACAAATTATACCACGATGATGAGCCCAACGCGTAGAACAACTTTCGTCAAGCACTTACGTCGAGAAAATCTATATTTCACTTGATCCTAAAAATGGGTTTCTATGTTTTCACTGTATATTTAGCTTAAAATGAAGAAAAAACTCAAAGAAGAAGATATATACAACTTTCCACCGACCTAGGCCCACCTCACGTTCCTTCTTGCGCAGTCCCACGAAAATGCGAATATCTCTCTATTCTGAAGTCGTATGAATAAACGGTTTGATGCGTTGGAAACTAGACTCGTAGACCTTCGATTCGATAGTTTGTGGGCCCCATAACTCTTTATATATTGGGAGAAAACCTCCAAGACATTTGACCAAAATTTCAGAGAAATCTTTAAGAAGGAACTTACGATAACTTCCGCCAACTTTTATTTTGCCACTTACCTAACTTCAAAACCTGAGATGCAACAGTTGAACACTTAAAATAGGACATACCACATCATTCTTAATTTATTACTCACCCTCCTTGTCTTTCCACGAAGATACGAGTTAATTTAGACGTTTTGAAAAGTCGGGGGTGTTACAGGCTGACTGAATCAGGTTTGCCAACTGTCGTTCAACCACCTGAAGCCTAAAGAGCATCATAAGGCAAACTGATGAGAGAAGCGAAATTCGCCAAATAAGTTTTGTGACCCCGACTAATGTTGTAGAGTTAGTCGCGAAATGGATAGTGGGCCAAATTTTGGGGAAGTTTAAATAACTCAAAGGATACAGTTTTTATAGAATTTCAAAAGTTCTCTTTTGAGGAGAATTTGAGAGTTTTAGAACAATTTACCTTTAAAGAATAATTTTCTAGCTTTTGGGATTGTACAACGTGGTGTTTGATATTGATAAATTGAAGTTGAATCCAAAGTGGTTTTATTAGTAATTGTTTGATTTATAGTTACCCATGGCTTCTTTCATGAAAGATATAATTTCTTTACTTTTAGTGATGATGGCTAAAACCCCAAGATCTAGGGGTGCTAGAATAGGGTGGGGTGTTGATTAAATATTTTTGGTATCGTTGTATGCTTTGTTTTGTAGCTTTTAAGACATGAATTTGGTCTAATTACCATGTGGTTAACTGAACGGTTAAGCTGAAACTTAATTCCTACTTCGAATCTCTAGTTGATGGTCGAAAGAGATTGATTGAAGTGGCTAATTAGTTCAATACTAGCAATTTAGATTTGATGTTTGTGACTTGCTTGAAAAAGAGGTTATAAGTCAGATCTTTTAGCCCTATTCATGGAGGAGAGTATAGTAAGGTAATTGGGTTGTTTAGGTGTAATACCTCGTATGTCTAAAGACCTAACCTAGATACTAACGCATAGTTTAGTAGACTAATGAAGTCTAAAGGTAAGTTTAAGGTCCTAAACTAATCTTCCTAAGCTAGTACTAGGGTACTAGTGCCTAAACGTCAAGGCACGACCACCCTAGGACCCCCCAAGGGTCCATGAGGAGGACATAAGGGAAGGTCCAAAAATATGTCCAAAACAGCCCCACTCACGAAGGGGCAACCTACGAGGTGTAGGTTGACTCACGCCCTGTAGGTGGGGGTCGTGAGTCAACACTTGGTTTCTACCAAGGGCCCTCCAAATTTCCTAGCCACAGTTCTAATCCATGAGGGGACAGTATGGACCGTAGACTGTTCTATGCCCCGTGGATTGGTCTCATGAGTTGAGACTTAGTCTCCTCACGAAGGCCTTACATGACCCCTTTTAGTCCCAAGCCACGAGTGTCCAGTATGGCCCGTGGTTCAATCTACGCCCTGTGGACGGGGAATCGTGGATGGGGCCTGAGTGACCTGCCTTGGCCCGGCCAAGGTGGGGGTGATTTGGTAATTTACTAATAAATAAATTAAGGGTTTAAATGGTTATAATTAGTTATATTAAGTATAATAAACTATTTTTTAGTAATAAGACATGTCTTCTAACCCTAACAACTCACAACTCATAATAAAACCCACTTCCCCCTCTCAAAATATTCCCTCTCAAAACTACATTGAAGCCCAAGGAAAAAGCTCAACATTAGGGTTCAAGCTCCAAGCTTTTCACTTCAAATTAGTGGGAGAACATCAATTAAGGTATGGGGATCTTGATTCATGGAATAGTTTCTTCATGAAGCCCTTCAAAACTCTTATTTCGAAATTGGTATCTTGACTAAAAACTAGGGTTTCTATTCTAGCCATGGGTTCATCCTAAAAACATTTTCATTATATTAATTGACTTACTTTATGGATGAATTGCTGTTTAATGGTGACTTCTATTGAAAAATTCCCCATGAACCGATGTTCACCCCCATGACCCCAATTTCATGAATGTTGGTGAGTGTATTGAAGCAAGATGAATACAAGGAATTCTATCTATGGTTATTTAGTTGTTGAATCTTGTTTTATTCATGCCTATTGTAGTATATTTAGGTGTAATTGTGGTACATGATTCATGATCTTGAAGAGGGGTAAATTGCTAAGGTTTGTACTTATGGGTGCAAGATGTATATAACAAATCAATTCACCTAGAAAGTAATTATCCTAAGACTAATGTGTAAAGTATGGTATTGTTGAAAGCATTGATCTTCTCTTACCCTTACATTTATTGATGTATGAATAGTCTAGGATTGTGATGATGTATTTTGTTGATTGAAAGTCTATTTCTCCTGAAAACACTATGAATGTAATGTGAAAGTCCTTCCCACAAACTAATGTTGATTCTAAGGTTTAAAGTACAGTTTCACCTTTAATGAATCCTTGACCTACTTTGACGGATTGTATTGAATGAGGGATAGAGTATTTCTTCACACATGTAAATGCAATCTAAAACTTAACTATGTACAATTTGGGAAATATTGCTTTGCACCGAGTGGATATGGACAATGAGGTAAAGGTCCTTCCGTCAATGCGATATGGAGGGTCATCCAAGTGAACTCATGAGATGGAGCCCCTCCGCCAATGCAATAAGGCGGGTTTCTAGAAGCAATCTCCCTATCCCATAACTATGTGCCAACATAGGACTTAGCTAGTGGATCTACCTAGACTCTATACACCTAGTCCTACCATAGGCAAGTAGTTGCTATGATTGACTTGTGCTTATGTTCAAATGTGATGCATGACTAGTTATCTACCTATGATTATTGAATGTTATTAGTTCTAAAGGTAATAGGGGTGATTAAGGTAGTTCCTAAAGGATGCTTAGTTAGGTTGGTATTATGGGATCCCAACCATACATTGCATAAGTGAACTTTAGGGGTTGCTATGGTCATGCATCTACTATATTGTGAATATAATTGTGATATTGGCTTGTATCTTATGTTGATGATGCAAATTGGTTTCAAAACCTCGTAAATGCATATCTTTCAATAAAATGTCCTTTTTGCATGTTTGAAGGTTTTTATGCATATTTCCATACTTACTACATATTAGGTGCTAACCCCTTTTTCCCTTCTACATCTTATGAGTATAGGTTCCGGGTAGGTGACTTCGACTCTCTACTTTTAAGAAGACTTGGACTCTACTACTCCAAGACTTGTGGTAGGTCCTCAAGATTCGAGGACAAGCATTTGATGGCACTTTATGTTCTTTCTTGTTGTAATAGATCTTTCTATACTTTCTATGTACTTTCTTCTATGAGACTATTATGTCTAAAGGGCTATTGACCCTATTTTAGATTCTTTATTGTATTCCTATGTTTAGATGGTGTATGTGAGACGAAGACTCTACATTCCTACTATTTTCCTTTTATGAATATATCGTTTGAACTTCAATTGTAAAGTTTTAATTTTCTGCATTATTTATACTTTCTTATGTTATACTTTCTTATGTTATGATGATTCTAGGGCTTGTATGAGACCCCTTTGGGGTCGACTATGCCATGTTTACGTCTAGGGGGTATCCCAGGGTCGTGAAAATCTTGGTATCAGAGCATAAGTTGTTGTGATAATTTTTAGGTTGATGTCTCATACACCACATCTAGTAGAGTCTTGTACATGAGTGTGAAGCACACCACATTTATGAATAGGAGGCTATAAGATGTCTAGGAACTCTCATTTTCTTCATTACTCTTTAGTCGTTCTTTGGAGTCCTAACTCTATGAAGTCCTTCCTCCTAACCCTTTTCTTGTGCCTATAGGCTATGAATACAAGAAGGGCTAATTCTAGGAGGGCCAAAGAGGAAAACCTGAATGAGATGGTTCCCCCTCATGCTCCTCAAAACCCTCAAGTTCCCATTGATGAAGAAGCTATGTCTAATGTGGAGATAAGAGCGGCGCTCAACACTTTGACTCAACTCATGACGACGCAAACTCAAGTCCTCACCACACAAGCACAAGCTTTGATGGACCATGCAAACCGAGATGTGAGGCCCCGGGTAAATCCCAATGTTAATACCATGGCCTCAAGGTTAAGGGACTTTACCCGTATGAATCCCTCTATGTTCTATGGCTCTAAGGTAGATGAGGACCCACATGAATTCATAGAGGAGGTCTACCAAATAGTGTATGCTATGTGAGTTACTTTTATTGAGAAGGTCGAGTTGGCCGGGTATCAATTGAAAGATGTAGCCCAAATATGGTACAATCAATGGAAGGATAATAGGGCTATAAGAGCAGGTCTTGTGACTTGGGAGATATTCAAGAAGGCTTTCCTTGATAGGTTTTCCCCCCTTGAAAAGAGAGAGGCAAAAGTTGAGTTGTTCATCAATCTCCGCCAAGGAGGTATGAGTGTCCAAATATACTCATTGAAATTCACGAAGTTATCCAAACATGCTCCCTCCTTGGTTTCTAATCCAGGAGATGAAATGACCCATTTTTGTCACCGGTGTGTCCGATGGTATTGAAGAAGAGTGCCGAGCGTCAATGCTCCATGACAACATGGATATCTCTAGGTTGATGGTACATGCTCAACAAGTGGAAGAGTCAAGCCTTAGAAAGAAGAATAGAGAGGTGAAGAGGCCAAGGGCCGATGAGGGTTTGAAGGTCAAAGTGGACCAAGGTTCAAGATGAGGTTTTCCAATCAAGGCTCCTCCAATGCTCCAATACCCAACAAAAATAGGGTGTCTAAACCTAAGTCTTAATGAGGTAATAGGGGTGGACCTTCCATGGATAGACCTACATGTGCCACGTGTGGTAGGAGGCATGAGGGGGAAATGTCTTGCCGGGATGGGTGTGTGCTACGGATGTGGTAAAAGTGGAGATCAATTGAAAAAATTTCCAACTTGTGCGGCCAAGGGAAAAGAGGGTAACCAAGCTACACCAAGTGGTTCTTATGCCGATGCTCCCAAGAAGAATCGCTTCTATGCTCTCCAATCTAGAAGTGATCAAGAATGGTCTCCGAACATCGTTACCAGTTTGTTACAAGTATTTTCAATTGACATTTATTCATTATTAGATCCCGGTTCCACTTTGTCTTTTGTTACTACTTTAGTGGTTATGCAATTTGATGTTCTCCCCGAAGAGTCAAAAGAACATTTTTTTGTGTCTACCCCGATTAGTGATTTAGTTGTAGCTAAGAGAGTTTATAGGGGATGTCCCATCTCCTTGTCTTATAGAGTCACTTTGGTAGATTTGGTTGAATTAGATAGGTTGGACTTTGATGTCATTTTCGGGATGGATTGGCTTCATGCTTGTTTTGCTTCCATTGATTGTAGAACTCAGGTAGTAAAGTTTCAGTTTCCAAATGAACCCGTTTTGGAATGGAAGAGGGGGGGGGGGAATTTAATCCCTAGAGGTCAATTCATTTCATGTTTAAAAGCTTGTAAGATGATTTCCAAGGGTTGTATCTATCATATTGTAAGAGTTTAGGACATTAAGTCTGGGACTCCTCCTTTAGAGTCGGTCCCTGTACTGAGGGAGTTTTTGGAAGTCTTTCCCGTTGACTTGCTCGAAATTCCTCCTGAACGGGATATAGACCTCGTCATTGATCTTTTGTCGGAGACTCAACCCATATCAATTCCCCCTTACCAGATAGCTCCGGCGGAGTTAAAGGAATTGAAAGTACAACTCAAAGATTTGTTAGACAAGGGTTTTATTCAACCAAGAATATCTCCATAAGGTGTCGTGATTTTGTTTGTGAAGAAGAATGATGGGTCTCTTAGGATGTGTATTGATTATCGACAATTGAACAAGGTCACAATAAATAATAAGTACCCGCTCCCTAGGATTGACGACCTATTTTACTAACTCCAAGGGGCGAATTACTTTTCGAAGATTGACTTAAGGTCGGGTTATCACCAACTTAGGGTGAGAGGAGTTGATGTTCCTAAAACAGCCTTCTGAACAAGATATGGTCACTTCGAATTCCTAGTCATGTCATTCGGGCTCACAAATGCCCCGACGACATTCATGGACCTTATGAACAGGGTATTTAGGCAATATCTTGATTCGTTTGTAATCATTTTCATTGATGACATGTTGATATACTCCAAGAGTAAGAGTGAACACATGAAACATTTGAGAATGATGTTGCAAGTCCTCAAAGAAAAAAGGTTGTATGCTAAGTTTAGCAAGTGCGAGTTTTGCCTAAGGTTGGTTTGTTTCCTCGGTTACATTGTTTCTAGTGAGGGATATAAGTTGATCAGAAGAAAACGGGTGCGGTTAAAAGTTGGCCTAGACCCCTAAGTTCCACCGATATTCAAAGCTTTTTGGGTTTTGTCGAGTACTATAGGAGATTTGTAGAGGGCTTCTAATATATTACTTCTCCATTAACGGCCTTGACCCAAAAGAAGTCCAAGTTCGAATGGTCGGAGTCTTGTGAAAAGAGTTTTAAAGAGATGAAGCATAAACTCACCTCCGTTCTGGTGTTAACCTTATCGGAGGGTACTGGCAGTTTTGTAGTGTATTGTCATGCTTCGAGAGTAGGGTTGGGGTGTGTTCTAATGCAACATGGAAAGGTTATCGCCTATTCTTCAAGGCAACTCAACATTAATGAAAACAATTACCCAACTCATGAGCTCGAGCTAGCGGCGGTGGTTTTCCCCAGGAAAATTTGGAGACATTATATCTATGGAGTACACATGGATGTGTTTACCGACCAGAAGAACCTCCAATATGTATTTAGCCAAAAAAAGTTGAATCTCCGACAAAGAAGGTGGTTGGAACTTTTGAATGTTTATGACATAAGTGTCCTATACCACCCCGAAAAAGCTAATGTGGTTGTGAATGCCTTCAGTAGATTGTCTGTAGGTAGTGTTGCTCATGTAGAAGAAGAGAAGAAAGAATTGGTTCGTGATATGCATTGATTGACCTGGTTTGGTAGCCAACTTGTGGATTCCACCAAGGGTAGGTTCATGGTTTATTATTGTTCCGAATAGTCCTTTGTAGTTGATATGAAGTCTAAGCAACACCTTGATCTTATTTTGATGGAATTGAAAGAATCGGTTCTCAACAAGTCTATTGAGGTTTTCACCCAAGGGGGAGATGGGGTGCTTAGGTACCAAGGTAGGTTGTGTGTTCCGAATGTTGATGATTTGAGGGAGAAAATATTAGAAGAAGCTCATGCTTCGCGGTATTCTATTCATTCGGGAGCCACCAAGATGTACCATGACCTACGGGAAGTCTATTGGTAGAATGGTATGAAGAAGGATATAGCGGGTTTTGTAGCCAAATGTCCTAATTGTCAACAAGTTAAGGCCGAGCACATGAAACCGGGAGCTTTACTCCACGATATAAATATTCCCACTTGGAAGTGGGAGAAGGTGAATATGGATTTTGTTGTGAGGTTGTCTCGTACTAGAAGGCAACATGATTCTATTTGGGTAATTGTTGATAGGATGAGTAAATTAGCCCGTTTCATTCCCGTCAAGGTTACCTTCTCGACGGAAGATTATGCTAAATTGTACATCAAGGAGGTAGTGAAGTTGTATGGGGTCCCTTTGTCTATCATATCAGATAGAGGTGCTCAATTTACTTTGCATTTTTGGAAAACATTCCAACAAGGTCTTGGCACGAACGTTAAACTTAGTACCTCTTTCCACCCTCAAACGGATGGTCAAGACGAACACACCATTCAAACCTTAGAAGATATGTTGAGAGCGTGCGTGATTGATTTCAAGGGCAATTTGGACGATCATCTTCCTTTTATAGAATTTTCCTACAATAATAGTTACCACTCAAGCATTGCCATGGCTTCGTTTGAAGCACTATATGGTAGAATGTGTTGGTCTCCGGTCGGGTTGTTTGAAGTAGGTTAGTTCGCTCTAATTGGTCCCAAAATAGTGTATGATGACATCGAGAAAGTTCGATTCTTTAGCGAAAGGTTGAAGACGGCCCAAAGTTGGCAAAAGTCTTATGCCGACAATAGAAGGAGGGATCCTAAATTTGAGGTTGGTGATTGGGTCTACTTAAAAATCTCACCTATGAAATGTGTGATGAGGTCTTGAAAGAAAGGGAAACTTAGTCCCCGGTATGTGGGGCCATACCATGTCTTGAAACGTATTGGGAAAGTTGCTTAAGAGGTGGACTTGCCAAATGAGTTGTCCCCGGTTCACCCGGTGTTTCATGTTTCCATGCTCAAAAAGTGTATTGGTGATCCGGTGTCCATCCTTCCTTTAGAAAGTTTAGGAGTTGATGAGAACCTCTCTTATGAAGAGGTCGTGGTTGAGATTTTGGAGCGGCAATTGAAGAAGTTGAGAAATAAGGAAGTAGCTTCCGCTAAGGTTAAATGGATGAATAACCATGTCGAGGGTGCTACATGGGAGGCCGAGGATGAAATGATGTCCCGCTACCCTCATCTTTTTCCTTCTACTCGTAATCAAGCTAGAGGTAAATAGTTCCTCCTAAGTCTAGTATTTTGGGAGTCATGTGTGCTACTTAATTTTCATGATTTCCCTATATTCTGCATGTTCTTTTGAGAGTTCATATTTAGTACGCATTGAGTTTTCGTGATGCCTATGTTCCTCATGTTGAATTGCAATTTGTTTGACTATTGCATTTTTGACTCCATGAGATAAATTGATGGATAGTCTAAATGATGTGTTGATGAGATGGCACTTCTTGATATATATTGTGGTGTTGAGCTTATTTGATGTTGGAGAAGTTAGTTCCTCCCATGCTTATGTTAATTAATGAGTTTCACGCATATTGAGTTAGTAGATGCAGTTCATACTTTGTTGTATTGTTTTGACTATGTTGTGAATAAAAGTTGAAGTTTCCTCCTTTTCGAATAGGAAGTTGTGATTGTGCATTTGTAAATTTTGCACATTTTTTATGTTTCCTGCATTGTGGGTTATTAGTTTGAAGTTTCTAACTTAGTTTGGTGTCTTGGTCGACATTCGGGGACGAATGTTCCCTAGGGGGAGATAATGTAATGCCACGTATGTCTAAAGACTTAAGCTAGAGCCTAATCCATAGTTTAGTAGCCTAATGAAGTCCAAACGTAAGTTTAAGTTCCTAAACTAATATTCCTAACCTAGTACTAGGGTACTAGTGCCTAAACGTCAAGGCACGACCACCCTAGGACCCCCCAAGGGTCCATGAGGAGGACCCAAAGGGAAGGTCCAAAAGCTGTCCAAAACAGCCCCAGTTACGAAGGGGCAAACCTACGAGGCGTAGGTTGACTCACGCCCGTAGGTGGGGATCGTGAGTCAACACTTGGTTTCCCCGTGGATTTGTTTTGTGTGTTGAGACTTAGTCTCCTCACGAAGGCCTTGCATGACCCCTCTCAGTCCCAAACCACGAGTGGCCAATACGACCCGTAGTTCAATCCACTGCCCGTGGACCGGGACTCGTGGATGGGGCATGGGCGCACTGCCTTGGCTCGACCAAGGTGGGGGTGGTTTGGTAATTTACTAATTAATCTATAAATGGTTAAAACGGTTATAATTAGTTATATTAAGTATAATAAACTATTTTTAAGTAATAAAACAAGTCTTCTAACCCTAACACCTCACTACTCAAAATCAAACCCACTTCCCCCTCTCAAAATATTCTCTCTCTAAATTCCTTTGAAGGCTAAGGAAAAAGCTCCAGATTAGGGTTCAAGCTCCGAGATTTTCACTTCAAATTCGTGGGAGAACATCAATTAAGGTATGGGGATCTTGATTCATGGAATAGTTTCTTCATGAAGCCCTTCAAAATCTTATTTTGAAATTAGTACCTTGACTAAAAACTAGGGTTTCTATTCTGGCCATGGGTTCATTCTAACAACGTTTACATTATGTTAATTGACTTACTTTATGGATGAATTGATGTTTAATGGTGATTTCTATTGTAAAATCCCCTTGAAACCATGTGCACCCCTATGACCCCAATTTCATGAATGTTGGTGAATGTATTGATGCAAGATGATTACAAGGAATTGTATCTATGATTATTTAGTTGTTGAATCTTGTTTTACTCGTGTATTTTTTAGTATCTTTAGTTGTAATTGTGGTACATGATTCATGATCTTGAAGAGGAGTAAATTGCTAAGGTTTGTACTTATGGGTGCAAGATGTATATAACCTATTGATTCACCTAGAAAGTAATTCTCCTAAGAGTTATGTGTAAAGTATGGTATTGTTGAAAGTATTGATCTTCTATTAGCCTTACACTTATTGATGCATGAATAGTCTAGGATGGTGATGATGTATTGTGTTGATTGAAAGTCTTTTTCTCATGAAAACACTATGAATGTAATGTGAAAGTCCTTCTCACACATTAATGTTGATTCTAAGGTTGAAAGTACATTCTCACCTTTAATGAATCCTTGAGCTACTTCGATGGATTGTATTGAATGAGGGATAGAGCATTCCTTCACACAGGTAAATACAATCTAAGACTTAATTATGTATAATTTGGGAAATATTGCTTAGCACCGAGTGGATATGGATAATGAGGTAAAGGCCCTTCCACCAATGCAATAGGGAGGGTCATCCAAGTGAACTCATGAGATGGAAGCCCCTCCGCCAATGCAATAGGGTTGGTTTGTAGAAGCAATCTCCCTATCCCATAACTATGTGCCAACATAGGACTTAGCTAGTGGATCCACTTAGACGCTATACACTTAGTCCTACCTTGGGCAAGTAGGACACCTTGTTCAGTGTGGGGTTACAAAACTCCGGATTCCATATAGCTCACATGGTCTATGTCGGTTATTCTACTCTTTCCTAGATAATGATATAATGAATGAAACATGAACTACTCTATAACTTCTTAGTAAGGTTGCTTTGTGGAAGTGGGGGTATGGGACTTCACTTTTACATTGCATTAGTAAACTTGGTAGGATGATATAGATGGTTCTTATTACTATGTTGAGACATGAATGCATGCATGTATATTGAATGGATAGTTGCTATGATTTACTTGTCATTATGTTCAAATGTTATGCATGAGTAATTATCTACTTATGATTATTGAATGTGATGAGGTCTAAAGGTAATAGGGGTGATTAAGGTAGTTCCTAAGGGATGATTAGTATGGTCTATATTATGGGATGCCAACCATACATTGCACAAGTGAACTTTAGGGGTTGCTAAGGTCATGCCTTTACTATATTGTGAATATAATTGTGATATTGGCTTGTGTCTTATGTTGATGATGCAAATTGGTTTCAAAACCTCATAAATTCATATCTTTCAATAAAGTGTCCTTTTTGCATGTTTTATGGTTTGTATGCATATTTCTATACTTAGTACATACTATGTGCTAACCCCTTTTTCCCTTCTACATCTTATGAGTGTAGGTTCCGTCTAGGTGACTTCTACTCTCTACTTTGAAGAAGAGTTGGACTCTACTCTCCAAGTTTTGTGGTAGGTCCTCAAGATCCAAGGACAAGAATTTGATGCCACTTTATGTTCTTTCTTATTGTAATAGATTTTTGTATACTTTCTATGTACTTCCTTCTATGAGACTATTTTGTCTAAAGAGCTATTGACCCTATTTGAGATTCTCTATTGTATTTCTATGTTTAGATGGTGTATGTGAGATGAAAAGTCTAGATTTCTACTATTTTTCTTTTATGAAGATGTCATTTGAACTTCGATTGTACAGTTTTAATTTTCTGCATTATTTCTACTTTCTTATGTTATGATGATGCTAGGGCTTGTATGAGACCCCTTCGTGGTCGATTACGCCATGTTTACGTCTAGGGGGTACCCCTGGGTCGTGACATTAGGATTGGCATTTAGATGACACCGATAGGAGATTCTAGGCATAAAAGCTTTGAGATCGAAAGATGATTAGCTTCAATGAATATGACCTAGCCTATTTGTGAATGTTCATCAGTATAGAGCAACACAATAACCCCTATGTGACATAGATTTCCTATCCCCACACCCCTATTTTGCTTGCTAACTCTTTCTTTTATCGATATTTTAGTTTAATCGCGATGATTGATAACCAAAGCTTTATATTAAATTGGTGGAATCATCCACCCAATTTTTCTTAAATTTATAAATGAGCTAATTTTAATTTGAAATTTCATAACCAGAATTCTCCACAATATACCATTCCCTATTGGATTCGACCCAGACTATTCGTTGGGGTTTTATATTGGTTACGATCGGTCACTCTTTTAATGGATTTTGGAGAATGATTTGAGCGTTATAAAAAGCGGTGCCGTTTCTGGGGTTTTTTGAGTTGCATTGGCCACTCTCACAAAACAAATCAACCAAGGTATAAATAATCAATGCAACTCACTCTCTCAAAAAAGAAACACATGCAAGCTTTGTCCCATAGGTTTTCCCATATTTTTCAATCATCACATAACCTAGTTCTATTAGGATTTCAAGGGTCGTTATGTTCAGCTAACATCTCATGGGTCTTTTAGGATTGTAACGGGGCGCCGAAAGAGCCTGGTATTAAAAGGCCAAGGGTATTTTCAAATTCAAAATCAAAACCATTGATATTTTGATAGCATATTCAATCCATTTCTCTTTCTTTGCATATTCAGAGTGTTTGTAAGCTCTTTGTGAGTGTCTACAAGATTCGGGTGTGATAGGGTTGTAATGGGGCGCCAAACGAGCCTATAATAAAAATTCCAAGGGTTATTTCAAATTCGAAAATCAAAACCTTTGATATTTTAGAGTATGTTCGATCCCTTTCTCTTGGTTTACATATTTTGAGTTTTTGTGAGCTCTTTGTTAGTATCTACAAAGTTCGGATGTGAATTTTCTTGGATTTCTTGTCAACAAAACCCCGATCCCTCATTTTTTTCGATTTCTGCAACATTAAGGTTATTTTTCAAATCCTTGTTGAGATTTTTATGTTTATGTTTCATATAGGATGTGGGCTTGAACCCTTTAACTATTATTGTGTGCTTAATTTCTATTGTTAGTATCGTAGTGTATGATTTGAAATGTTCCGTGAGATTGTGATTGTGTATGCCTTTCAAATTGCGAATCGTGTTTGTGTTGGTTAAATTGTGTAATTGAACTCGTGAATTCGCTGCGTCTAAGTCTAATTTAGTGTGGGTGAACTCTGAGTAATCCAGTGTTGACCAAATTGCATGATTTTGCCCAATGATAGATAGGGTGACTACTTTCTTGAAGGCAAATCGTCAGTTAGTGCAATACGTAGCAATTTCTGGGGGAAATCAGAGTACCTGTCGGTAGAAAAGCATATAAGTGGATTGTAATGTTGGCAGGAAACTCGTATTTGTTGTGTGTGTGATAATGCTCAAATCACTCCTCCAAACAAGTTAAAGGGATGAGCGGTCGCTGTAAATAAAACCACCCAACTAAGAGTCAGAGTCCAATCCCATGGGGAATGGTATAAGGTTAAGAATTTAATTAGAGAATTAAAATGCAATTAATTCAAATGAAGTTGAGTTAACAATTGGTTGGAGAAGTCCACCAACAGTAATGACAGTGCTTCAATCACCAAGATATCAATACAGGAATAGTCAACAATCCACAAAATTAACTAACTCAAGGGGTGTAGGGATTAAATGTTTATTCAAATTTGGGGAATTATAAAATTTCTTGTAACTAATTAATCATAAATAAGCTAGGTTATCATAATTGAAACTAATCTTTTTGTGATCTCAAAGCATCCTTGCAAAGAATCTCCTTTCGATTTCATCTAATTTCCATTTAAAATAAAATAAGACTTTAGACCTTAAATGAAGTACCATAAACTACAAATATTAAACAAATTACCCATTCATATTGGTCGCTTTCGAGAACCATCAAAGATCAAAAGTAGAATTAAGTTGGCCACCTCAATTGGTAAATTAACTACTCGGTAATAAGACAAATATGTGATTGCTAGTCATGAAACAAAGCTGCTCAATGAACCCACTAGATTAAATAAACACCCAACCCCATAATCAAACCCTAAGAGTTGGGGATTTAGGCACCCATCATAAAATGTAAAGAAAGTATAACTTCCATGAAAGGAACCATGGGTAATGTGAAATTAAGCAATGAAGAGTAAACCCACTTTAGATTTTACTTCATTTTTTCAAATTCAAGTTTAAAAAATTGAATTTTTATAGATTCAAAGTTCCCTTATTTAATGATAGTTGTTTGTCTATCTGTACTTTCTTCCCACTCTTTCTCTCTCTTTCGTGCTATTTATATTTTCCCAAAATTTTGCCTAGAAGAAAGTTTTGTGTCCCTTTCGGCGACATTACATGAGTTCGCCAAATCCATTCGGTGAATCACCTACTATTTTCAGGTTCTCCTTTCTCTTGCTTCAAGCTTCAGGTGTTTGGGTCTCAGTAGATGATCCCGTCTGCACTTGCTTTTTCAAGTTCGGTGAATCACCGATTTCCTCTTCATGTCGCTGTTTGAGCCATCATTTTATTTCCCAACACTGTCAATTTCAGCGATACCGACTTACCTCACCTTTTGTTATTCGGTGGATCACTTTTTTTGTCTATCTTTGCCGATTGATCTTGGGAGTTGACTCGGTGTTCTTTCATTTTGGGCATTCTCAGATTACTTTGGTGATCCGCCTTTCATGTTAGGCAATCAACAACGGTCACTTTGCACTTCTTTTTGTATTTTTGGTCATTCTTTTAAAAATCAGTCCTTGCCTTGCAAAATTGCCATCATAGCTTCAAATCATATATATTTGATTAGAAAAGGACAAAGTTAGGAATTGAGGACACTAAATATTGATCTAAATGGTCCTTAAATTAGTGCAAATCCAGCACTAATCAACACCCCACACTTAAACTTTTTCTTGTACTCAAGTAAATCAAGAACATGATAAGCTTAATAACGGTGTCTACAATAGTACTCGATGAGAGCTAACATGCAAGAGCCATGACAAGACTACTCTCAATAGCATGTAACCCTAAATCATGATAAAAAAGCTTCAAATGATGACTAACTAGTCTCAAGACAAGCTCAAGCTCACTTTAGGGTCTTGTCTTATGCAAGAACATGTTTCAATAAATGCATTCAAGTGCCCTCACATCATGATTGATTCCATTCTCTCACAATGAAAATCAACAAAGGTAATAGGAATCAATGCAACTCTCACTCTCTCAGAAAAGAAATGCATGCAGGCTTTGTCCCATAGGTTTGCCTATATTTTCAATTATCATATAACCTAATTCATGTAAGATCTCAAGGGTATTTTTGGCTTGTAATGGGGTTGAGAGCTAATGAATGGTCAATTTGGTTTAGTGACTTAACCCTTTTCAAAGCATTGTTGTAATCATCATCACCTCTTCTGACGTTCTTTTTCTTCTTTTTTTTGACAACTTAAATCTTGACTTGTCACTCAATTTATTTAGAACTCCCCTTTTATTTCCTTTATTTCTCTTTTTCATTTTATGTTTTCCAAGCTATCTCCATCACAATGATGATACAACACACATATTTTTTTATTTTAAGGAGGGGTTCCTTCTTTTTGCAAAACATTCAAATTTGAGTCTCATTTTTTCTTCCTTTTTCCCTTCATTGTTTTCATTTATCCTTCCTTTCAACACCTCCAAATTAGGCTTTTGGTCTAATTTGGCTATTCAAACATCATAATGTTTCAAAAAGGATTTTTTGTAATAAGGTAGGGATAATTTTTCTCAAGAGGCTTCTTTTGGTTGTCATCAAATAATTTGGGCTCAATTGGTGCCAAATGGGTTCACACCCTCACAAGGCAGTCACAAAAGGCTTTATGTACGATTTGGTTCTCTCATTGAATTTCACTCAAGATTATGTCCCATATTCACCAAGATTCACACAATTGAACTAACAAAAAAAATTATAGGAATCCACATGCATGCTTTCAAGTAAACATCCCCACACGTGGCACTTCAATATACACTCATTTAGCACATCCCAAAAAGATCAAAAGTGTACGTGCGATGTTCATTGCAAGACTCACACCAAAATATAGCTAGTAAACAAAAAAATCAAAGAGATCGTTTAAAGGTGTAACCACATTGATTTCTTTCTCGCACCACCAACACTATGCATTATGGTCATCATGAGTACTATCCAAAACAATGATATTGAACAAAATCGATGGTTCGTACCCCATCACCTTTCAATCTATTCAGCAGTCTAGGGGGAGGAACTGTAGGGAGTGCAGGGGTCACTGGATGTGCCTGGGCTGGTACTGAATCTATTTCAGGAGGTGTGGCAGCTGAGGGAACTCTGGTGAACGAGGGTGGAGAGATAGTGTGGTGTCTAATCATTGGGTGAATCAAAGGCTCCTCATTTTCTGGTTTAGAAAAATCAGCCCGGGTGTCAACAACTACTCCTTTCCTATCTATGTGATTGTTTCTTTTGCCTTTGTCTCACGATGGGAGTTCTTGCCTTCTCTTCTTCGAGACACTTGATCCCCCTTCATTTATATTTATGCCATAAGCTTTTGTCTTGGGGTGCATGGTTAGATTTGTATGTACCATATCTGCAAAAGATCAGGAGAAATTAGGAGAAGATCAAACAGTATCACATAAAATCTATTGCAGACAGGCTCGCCGATCCAGTCGGTGAGTCGCCGAACCTCTTTGGCGAGCTAGATTGGGCTCGCCGAATTGATTGGCTTAAAAATTATAGCAAGTTGGCGATGGGAAGGCCCACAGTGCAAAAAGGGTTTCAGGGGTGTAGACAAAGGGGGCGAATAAACAGACTTTCGGTGGATCGCCAAGTGCTTTTAGCGACCTCAAGTTTTTTCGCTGAAAGTCACATAATCCAACAACATATATAGCATGAAATTAAAGGCTAGATGGGGTCATTAGGTGAACCGCCGAGTGGTTCGGAGAGCTCGACCTAGCTCACCAAATGGCGCAACGTGCCTATTTCCGACCTACCTTCTTGAGTTCAACCCCGCAGCCACTGAAAATAAAATCAAAGCATGAAATAATGGAATTCAATCAATACCGGTAATACCCATTACCCCGGAATACTCAGATTTTTCCCGGTTTTGCCCAATTTGGCTATTTGACGATATTTGCTCTTAAGAATGGTGTCACCAGATCTATCATTGAGCAATTTACATCATTTAGCCCAAACACGGGCTACTCAGACTTCACCCAATCAATCTAAACAACATGCAAGCATAACCCAACAAAATTTCATTCATTTAAAAGTATAAAATTATGGGCATTCGATGATCAAGATAATACAGGCAAGTTTTTGAATTTGAAATCGGCATTTAAACATTCTAATCCTATCAGAGAGGCCCAGCACAGAACAATACAATATCATCATGGCAAATGAGTACAAAATTTTCGAATGTAAACTCAGGATTTGGAAACCAACCTTATATGCCAATTAAAATGTGACTGAAAATCTAGGCGGCAATGATATCGTAGTTCTGAGCAACAATCAACAACCAAAATACTAATGGAAAGCAAGAATATTGAAAATACTAACGTGGTGTGAGTTTGTGAAGTTTAAAAGTGAGGGAAAGTGATTGGCCATATATAACCGTCCAGTTCACGTCCATTCAGCGACATTTATCACACTCATCGATCCACTGGGTGACACGCCGAGTGGCACTTGCCCTGCCAATTTCTATAGAATCTTCAGTATCTTAGGTATCAAAATGGTTGTTTGAATCATAGTCGGTGACAAGGTCGGTGACTCGCCGAACTGTTCTTGAGTTTTCTAAGTTTTACAAGCTCTGAACTAAACTTCTGTTGAGCTAAACTGTGGGTTAAGTCGGGCATGCCGACCTCTTCGGTGATACACCGACTTACACCTGCACAACCAACACACCATTTTTTATAAAAGCAAAAACGAAAGCATTTAAGACCTTGGGTTGCCTCCCAAGAAACGCCTTAGTTAACGTCGTGGCATAACGCTAGTCACCATTCAAGCTTCATTGTTAGGGTTAGCCATAATATCACTAGGCAACACCCTATTTTTGTAAGAGTGCAGATTAGGCAATGCATGAACAATAAGGTTTTCGAGCAGCTGGCAGCTCTGGAATGAGACCAAATCATTCGCTTCATCCCTTCAATGTCTTCTTTCAATTCTTCTAGCTCTCTATATTGCTTAGTCACCTTGTGGAGAATGGTTGAGAGGATTTCCTCAATGCGTTTAACCTCATTGTCCTTGGGACTTCTTCGCTCATGAGGAGGGAAATACTTATCCTTCCTCTTGCACTGAACATCAATCTTCACCATCTTTTTGGCCAACTCATCCATCTGAGTCATTAGTGCGGCCAACATGAAGTCCTTCTCTACTTCTTTGTTCATTTAAGTCATGTTGTCAAGATGTTGGACTGCCATCTTATATGGCTATTTTGCAATACCACCCGAAATGAGTTGGTCGACCAACCTGTTGTTTCCGGTGCCAAGACCTCTGTACAAGCCGTCAAGGAGGATTATGTCAGTAATGTCATGAATTGGGCATTGAGTGATCAGTTCTTTGAACCTTGCCTATTCCTTGTGGACCCTTTCACCCTCCAATTGCTTGAAGGTTAGGATTCAATCCCTAATAATCACTACCTCTAATGGAGGAAACTCCATTAGCTCGCAAGTGTTGATAGATGTATTCACCTTCTCTGCTTTTGGAGCACAAATTAGCAAAACAAAACCAAAAATAAAGTTAGTAAAACTACAACTAAGAAGAACAAAAAATTTACTAAACTAAGAATTCTCAAATAACACCACTCCCCGGCAGTGGCGCCATTTTGATGTTTGTGTAATGAAGACTCAACTTCCAATGCAAGTGTCTACGAATTTACAATAGTAAACTAACCCAACCAAAGGATGGGGTCGAGTCCCAAGGGAGTGGTTTTGAGAATTAATAGAGGAATAAAATAAAGTTCTAATTAGTCATAGCTAAAAACATTATCGAATACAAACACGTTAACTCTAAGGGGTGACACAAGAGTGTTAATTAACGATAGGGCTTGTAACAAGTAAGCAAAAATCAGCGAAAATACAAAGAGTACTAATCAAGGAGATGGGACTCTTGGGATGTGATAGGAATATGGGTTATACTAGATCATTGGGTACATGCTTTTGATAGTAAATTCGTTGAATATTTGTGACTAGGCTAGACAATAGTGGGGATAAATTCTTACCGGAGCAACTTACTCGATCAACTCGATTTCTCTCGAACACCGAGTTGCCGCATGAAGAACAACCTCCGCCTTAGCCCACTCACTCTCTCCAGCTGAGTGTGTGGGAGATGGACTAGGGTTCACTCTCTCGAGCTGAACCTCATGTCGACCCAATCCCACCGGCCATCAATTTCGTAGTCTTAGTTTTACAACCTCTCTCTCGATCAAGCCAAAAACATAAAGGCGAAATCGTATTTACATCTACAATTTGATTAATATTCAACACAACTACTAAATGAAATCACATTTAAACACCAATTAAACTATCAGCAAACAAGACCCAATAATTAACCTAACCTATATTCACAAAATCACACCCCAAGAATCGGGATTTTATCTAGACATGTATGAGAGATATAAATTTATACAAATATAAGTTTGCAGTTAAATGGGTATGAAGATTTAAGTCTCAAAACAAGTCAAGAGTGACGAATCCGGAAGACCCAAGTCAAAAATCTTGGAGTTGAAAGCATTTGAATCTTCAAGTTCTTCGAAACCCTCTACAAACATAGAACTCAAAAATAGAAGTAAAGTCTGAAAAAAATATATCTTAAGCTACAATTCTCAACGAGTATTTATAGTTTTCAAAAAATCTATGCTCTTAAAGATTACTTGGCGAAGTTAGTCGGGATCGCCGACCAACTAGGCGATCTGCCCTTTGGTATAGTTCATTGTCGTCTTGCGTTAGCCTTCAGCATCGTCATGTTTTGCATCATTAGGCGACATAGTACTACTTCAAGGAACTGCTCGGTGATACGCCAACTGCTCCTTTTTACCGCCAATTTGATCCTTTCCGTGAGGGCTCAACACACTAGAACAAAAGGCAAGGATAAGACCCTTTGGCGACTCCCCGAACCGGTTTGGCGATTCTCAGATCTTCATTTCTTCGTTCTTTCAGCTGCCTTTGTTCTTTTTTGCTAAGTAGTATCCATGTTTTTCCTTAAACTCCAAATACCTGAAACTTAAGCGTTTTCATCAGATATGGAGAAAAAATATTCATATGAGGACACTAATTCTATCAAAATATAGCCCTAAATGAGCCCAATTTGTGGACTCATCAATGCTGAATGCCAATTCGAAAGGGCAATGGAAGAGAAAAAAGGGCAGCTTGCCGAGTGATTCGGCGAGCCCGACTTATTCCGCTGATTGACTTTTTGCAACACATTTTTGGCAATTATAAATACATTTTTGAATATTTAGTTTAGTATCAAACAATCTTTAGAAGAAATTATTATTAAGTTTTGAGCATCTAGAGACAATTTTCACTAGTTTTTCCTTAGCTTTGAAGGATTGAAGAAATTATAATTGCTTGATATGCTTGATTTTGATGTGATTCTTGACATGGACTGGTTATCCCCCTTTAATGTGGTCTTAGATTTCTTTTCTATGCTCATTAGCTTAGCCATGCCTTGTATTCCCCTGATGGTGTGGAATGGCTCATATAGTCACACACCAGTTGGATTTATTTTTTTATTCAGGCTCGGAGGCTAGTGGTTGTTTATCATACCTAATTTTTTTTGTGAGATGTGAGTTTAGAGGTCCCTCGAGTTGAGTCAGTTCCAGTCGTTCGTTATTGTAAATATGTTCTTCCTAGAGACCTACCTGGCCTACCCAAATCGTGATGTTGATTTTCCTCTTGAGGTTGAGCTGGGTACGCAACATATTTTTATTATTTTTGATCAGATAGCCCCCGTAGAGCTTTAGAAGCTTAGTATTTTGCTTCAAGATCTCTTAGGTCAGAGATTCATTAGACCTATCATAACACCTTGGGGTTCTCCCATTCTGTTTGTGAAAACGAAGGATTGTACGATGCACATGTATATTGATTATAGTCAGTTGTATAAGGTGATAGTGAAGAAAAAATACTTTATGCATCACATTAATGATCCGTTTGACTATCCTTAGGGTGTCAAAGTGCTTTATAAGATTGATTTCAGATTTGATTACCATTTGCTGAGAATTAGGGGAGAGGACATACCTAAGACCATATTTAGGATTCGATATGGTCACTATGAGTTCCTTGTGATATCTTTTAGGTTGACTAATGTCCATGCCACCTTTATAGAATTGATATTGCAAGTGTTCAAGCCTTATGTTTATTCGTTTTTCATTGAAATCATCGATGACATCCTTGTATACTGCTAGAGTAGGAGAGATCATGGGCAACATGTGGGGATTGTGCTCAAGAATTCGACCATCAATAAACTTATGCCAAATTCTCAAAGTATAAGATTTGGGTTGAGTCTGTAGCAGTCATGGGGCATATAGTGTCCAAGTATGACATCATGGAAGATTCAATGAAAAATAAGGCTATTCGTGATTGGGTTAGGCCCATTTCAGTTTCTAAGATTTTGAGCTTCATCGAATTACCAGGATACTATAGGTTATTTGTGGAGGGCTTCTCCACTATTGCAGCATCTTGACCTGGTTGAACCAGTTGACCCATATTGATGTCCCTTTTGAGTGGCCTTAGGAGTGTGAGTTGAGATTTTGGGAGCTCAAGGGCTTGCCTACTATTGCTCTAATATTGTATCTTCCAGTTCAGGAAGAGAGCTTCACGCTGTAGTGTGACACATCCATCATTGGTTTTGGTTGTGTATCTATGTAGTGGGATCAAGTTATTGTTGATGCATTGAGGCAGCTTAAGCTGGACAAGCTTAACCACCCCACTCATGACTTGGAGTTGGTTGTGGTAGTTTTTGTGCTAAAGATATTGAGGCACTACATATATAGAGTTCATTGTTAGATCTACACTGATCATATGAGTCTTCAATACATTATGTGCCAGAGGGACCTCAATTTGAGGCTGCATCATTGGATTGAGCTCTTGAAGGACTATGGCATCTCTATCGTCTATCATTCGAGCAAGGCAAATGTTGTAGCGGGCTCCTTCAGCCGAAAGGCAGTGAGTATAGTTAGTCTAGCCTTCTTGTGCACTTTTGAGAGACCTATGTCTTTGGACATTCAACCGGATGATTCTGATTGATATTTTAGATTCTACGTGTGTCTTATCCTTTGTGGGAGTTTAATTTTTCTTTCTTGATCAGATCCGGGGTTGTAATTTTAAGGATGAGGACTTGGTGGCTCTTCGAGATCAAGTGTTATAAGGTAATGAAAGAAAAACTAATTTAAATCCAGTTATGGTTTTGAGATTTGCTTGTCACATTTGTGTTCTAAAAGTTGGGGACTTGATCTGATTGATACTTTCTGAGGCCCATGATTCTAGATATTTATCCATCTAGGCACCGTTAAGATGCATCGTGATTTGAGGTTGGACTACCGGTAGAGCAGCTTGAGGAAAGATATAGAACAATTATGTGTCCCATTGTCTATGTTGCAAGCAAGTGAATGTTGAGCATTTGAGGCGTGGTGGTTAGTTTTGGAGATTACTCATTCTTGAGTTGAAGTGTGATCGCATCGCTATGGGCTTTGTTGCAGGTTTACCCAGAATTCTAGAGGTGCTGACAACATTTGGGTCATTGTTTATCTATTGACCAAGTTAGAACACTTCATCCCTTTTCTACCTTTATTTTACTCCAAAAAGTTGTCTTGTATCTATATTTAGAAGGTGGTTCATTTTCATGGTGTTCCTTTGTCTATTATCTCATACAAGGGTTATCAGTTCACTTCTAGATTCTAGAGGACCTTTTTGGAGGAGTTGGGCACTAGTGTTGACTTTAGCACAACATTCCACCCACAGACCTACAGGTACTCTGAGCTTACTATTGTGGTTCTTGAGGATATGTTGTGGGCCTATGTTTTTGAGTTTGGAGTTCAGTGGGATTGGTTCTTTCCATTTGTGGAATTTGAGAATAACAACTACCCCTCTAGTATTTAGATGGCCCATTTTCTAGGCTTTATATGATAGGCATTGTCGCTCTATGGTTGGTTAGTTTAAGTCGTAGAGCCTAGGTCGCATAATACTTGTTAAGGAGGCCTTGGACTAGGTATGTCACGTCCCAGGGGTACCCCTTATATGTAAAAAGGCATATAAGACCACGAGAGGCCTCATAAAAGCCACATAGCATATCATAACATAAGATAATAGAAAATGAGGTGGAAATTTAAAACAATTTCTAATAATATCAAAGTATTTTATAAAATGAAGCGGAAGTCTATAACACTTGTCTCAAACCATCTAATACTTGAATAGTCTTAGGGACACATCCCATACAATAGTTCTAACACATAAAGGAAAGACATAAAGGAAAGGTGGTCAAATCCTCGATGTTATGACGACTCACAAAATCTTCACTCCTTCTCTAATATGAACCTAGCCGTATGATGGAAGTCAATATCGCCGGACCCTACATATGTTAAGAATGTAGGCAAGAGTATGTGTTGGTACAATAATGTACTAAATATGATGGCTAGCATAAATCATCAACATAAACATAACATAGGCCTTAGTCAACATAAGACATATACAATACGCATAAAAGATAACAGCATAAGTCATAAGCATATTCAATGCACATAAATCATCGTACTATAAGAGGAACACTTCTCATGTAACCTCAACTTGTTCTTACCCAATACATAGGTCATCACCTCTAGACGTACATATCAAGGAAGGCAACTCAAGCAACAATCCAAGATAGTCTAACATCATAACAAGTAAATCTCATATCAAAACATACTTACGGTACTTCCTTGAAGAAACCTTGTTTCATCATAAACATTCTACTTTGATAAATGATTAGTCCCTCATTTGCCATTCTTACTATTCATGGAAGAGAGCTTCTTACTAGTCCAATGACATATCATCACTCATGAATGGTTACGGTTTACCAAATCAAGGCTACCAAGGATAAACACCTCATTATGCTAGACCAAGCTATCATGGAAAACATCTTCTCATGCAAGTCAAAGCTACTCAAGGAAGCGTACTATTGCTCAATCCAAGGTATCATGATATGGTGTGGCCTCACAAAGCCAAGCTATCATGCAAGCATACTCTCATGCTAGATCAAGCTAACCTTTGGATGGGTACAATTTCTCAATCTAAGGCTATCCATGAGTTCTACTATCTCAAGCTACCATACATGGTCTTGTCTGACAAAGTCAAGCTATTCCTGAAGGGATATCATATCACAACTTCAACATATTATGGTTTATACATGCTTTGATTCATTTTAGGTGAGCAAATCTTTCAACCTAGAATCATTCAATGTGAGAAAATCTTTTACATTATACATTCATACATACATAATGAAGGTCATGTCGGTAAATCCTTTCACAACCATTCTATCTAGAATTCAAAAATCATCATACAGCTTTACTCTCTACGCCCTACTAAACATACTTCATCATGAAAACTCTTATTCTATTAGCCCTAATCATTATATACTAACCATACATGACTTGATCAAAAGGCAACTCTATCCCAAAGTCTACAAGTCATAATTCATCATATATACTTTGATTTTAATCAATTCATGTCTATATGCTTTACTCTTAAGCAATTCATATCTATATGCTTTACTCTTAAGCAATTCATATCTATATGCTTCAATCTCAAGCAATCTAATCATACTTTATCATATATCCCCCAATTTCAAACACTACTAATCCTGATTCATCATGCATACATTAATCTCAATCAATTCTTGTCTATATGCTTAAGTCTCAAGAGATCTACAATATTTATTATCAATTCTAGAAGATTACATCTAACTCCTCTATTTCCCCTTTCACAGCATAAAACCTAATTTCATCAATTCTAGGTTAGAAACAAGGGTTAGGCATGGGTACATGTAAATTCATCCTAAATTCATGTAAATCTATCAATTCAATCATAAACAATCATAATCCACTCAATTGAATTAGCATTCATCGTAACCCACAATATTGGAAGAAACCCTACCTAAAATTGGGGAATTCTTCTTCCAAATATGGAATTCTAGGGGAATCCATGGCAGGAAGGATCCGATGGATGAAAAGCCATCATACCTTAATTCCAAATCCCACAAAGCTTGGAATATTGGAGACTTGACTTGACCTAGCTTGAACCCTCTTCTTCTCCTTCAAATTTTTAGAGAGAGAATTATTTGAGAGAGGAATCCAATTCTTTTTGTGAGAATGACTTAATTTAGGTGTATAAAGTACTTATATAGGTTGTATAGGCTTAGGAAAAATGACCTCACTTCGATCTAATTAAAACTGGAAACTCCCAACATGCCTCTAAACTAACCGTCAATGACTTGACCCACGAGACCATGACTGATGGACCGTGGATGGACCTACGGACCGTCGATGGACCTACTATCCGTCCTAGTCAACTGTGGTCTAGTCAGACACTTTTTTCCATCCACGAAACCCCTAGCCACGAGCCATTGACCCATCTATGGGGCGTGGGTCCTGGCGTGGCTACTGCCTTAGGCAGTTTTTAGGGTGCTCTTCCATGGACCCATGGTTTGTCCTTGTGAGGTAGCACCTTGAGGTTCTAACATGATATTCTCTCTATTTTGAATCAGGGGTGTTGCATTATCTCTTCCTTGGGATCATTCATCCTCGAATGATGTTCTAGGCACTTCTTAAGGAAAATGACTCAAGACTAGCAACCCATCATGCATGCAACTCGTCTAAATGCACACAACCAAGTAGGAATCATCACTCCAAGCTAAACATGCTCAATGTATCATATGGAAGGTAGGAACTACATTTTACAACCCAAACATGCATGAAATCTTAACATTTTTCATGTTCAAGGAGAAACTTACCACCTCCAAGCTATAAGCATGCTCAACACAATCTCATCTGCACTACTAGGAGGAGCTTCCTTACCCTCTCTTCCCTTAGCCTCCATCTTTGGAAAATTTCGCATCTTGTGGCCACTTTCCCCACAACTTAAGCAACCGTCCATTCTGACCAAACATCAACCCTCATGTCTCTTTCCACATCTAGCACATGTAGGCCATAGGGATTCACTAATAATTCCTTGCAGTTTAGGGTTAGACACCCTATTTTCACTATACTTAGGAGAATTGAAGGAATCTTTCCCGAAAAAGCATTGTTGATTCCTAGAACCGCCATGTTACTCGGACCCTCATGAGAGGAATTACCATCATCATTTCAAGACATTTTTTTCTCCCTATCTTTCCTTTTTAGTTTCTCCTCTTCAATCTGTTGGGATTGAGTCATAAGACGAGCATATCCTTGTCACCAATGAGCATGGTGGTATCACATTCTTTCACTACTAAATCAGATTCTCCCGACGCATACTTACTCATTCTTGACCTAGAGTCGGCCACTAGAGATGGACAATATTTTGACAATTGAGTAAACCTCAACGTATATCCATAACACTCATATTACCTTGCCTAAGGTTAATAAACTGAAGCACCAAAGCCTCTCTCATCTCTAGAAGGAATAAACTATCTAGAAAAGCAGTTTTGAACCTTTCCCACTCTATGGGACCCATTCCTACCCGTCTAGCTTCTTTCCATTGTATAAACCAAACTTGAGCAACCCTCTTGAGTTAGTAAGCGGCCAAATCGGCCTTCTCCGCCGAAGTAACTCCCATAATGTCTAACTCTTTATGGACCTCATCTATGAACTCTTGAGGATCCTCCTCAATCGTTGACCCATAAAATTCCAAAGGGTTCATCCTTATAAAGTCCCTCATTCTTCAAGCCGACGTACCCATATTTGTGTTCACGAGTGCTACCACTTCCGTATTGGCTTGGGCCATCAAGTCTTCAGCCAACACTTCAAAAGAAGACCTAAACTCTGCATTAGTCACATCCTCAGCCAAAGGGTCAATTGGAGCTTATGGAGGAGCTTGGGGAGGAACTCTTTGATACTCATTGTGTTCCTCATTCCTTCTAGCATTAGCCCTTGTTGTAGCCATATCTTGTAGACCATCGGGTAAGGATTAGGAGAAAGACCTTATAGACGTGGATCTACTTAATCTAGAAGTTCATGGTTCTACGTTAGGCAAGTAAAACAACCCTTTTCGGTGTGAGAGACACCGTCGGATCCTGTTATAGCTCACATGGTCTCAATGTCGGTTAAGGCTAATTCCCCACATTAATAATGAACTAAGGTTACTCAAGGAGTGTCTCATATGTTGTCAAAGGCTTTAAAGATGATGTTATCTTGCATTGACCTTCTTTTATGAAGTATGATTTATAACTCTTTTATGTCATCTTTTAACTTGGTCAATTAGATGTCATGAAATGAAATGTCCCCTTTTAGCATGATTTAAATGTTGTATGCATGTCCATCTTACTTGGTACATTGTTTTGTACTAACGCATAATCTTGCCTACATTCTCCCAAAATGTAGGGTCTGACAGATAAGTTTCTAAGTCTTGTGGCTAGTAGTTGAGTTCGTTATTTCTCGAGCTTTGGTGAGTCCTCATGCTTCGAGGAAGGAGTTATTGTTTAAGTTTCTTTCATGTATTTCTGTTTTGACATTATGTATCGTCTAAGCCCAATTTCATTCTATTGTATTAGATGGCTATGATGAGACAAGAGTTTAGACTTTAGTTTTTCATTTTTATAAAAATATATTGGATTTGGACTATTTTACTCTCATTGTTCTATTTCTTATGGTATGATAACTAAGTGACTCGTATGGAGTTCTTCGGGGTTCTATATGCTATGTTACATATAGGGGTGCCCTTGGGTTGTGATACTCCATGTTATAGCTAGGAGTTGCCTCTAGGTCATGACAAGAAGAGAGGGCAAGCAAGATACTACTAGTGGTGGGGGTCCAATGCTCCTAAGAAAAACTACTTCTATGCACTTTAGACTAGTAGTGAACCGAATGTTTATTCTTTACTCTATCTCGAGGCTACCTTGTCTTTTGTAACGTCGTATGCGGCTGTGAGGTTTGATATTCTTCTGGATGTGTTGTTAGAACCTTTTTCTGTCTCTACTCATGTTAGTGATTCTATTATGGCTAAGACGGTTTATAGAGAGTGTCTTGTTTACTTGTCCCATAGAGTTATTCTTATTGACTTGGTAGAAATTGATATGTTAGATTTTGATGTTATCTTGGGTATGAATTGGTTGCACTCATGATATGCTTCTATTGACTGTAGAACTCATGTAGTCAAGTTTCAGTTCCCGAATGAGCCTATCCTAGAGTAGAAGGGGGGGAATTCCATGCCTAAGGGTCAGTTCGTCTATTTTCTTAAAGCTAGAAAGATGATTTCTAAGGTTTTTTTTACCATCTAGTTAGGGTGAGCGATGTAGATTCTAAAGAGCCTTTTCTCGAGTCGGTCACAGTTGTTAATAAATTTTGGAAAGTGTTCCAAAATGACTTACCCAGTATTCCTTCCGAGCGGAAAATAGACTTTGGTGTTGACCTTCTCACGGATACATAACCTATCTCTATTCCTCCTTATAGTATGGCTCCGACAGAACTTAAGGAGTTGAAAGAACAAATGAAAGATTTGTTGGATAAGGATTTTATTTGACCGAGTAACTCACCATGGGGGGCTCCAATTTTGTTTGTCAAAAAGAAAAATGGTTCTCTTCGTATGGGTATTAATTATCGACAGTTGAATAAGGTGACTGACGAGTTTGAGATTTGGACTCATTTGGGGTTTATTTATAATGATTTAGTGTCCTCAAATGCTTGTTTTATGACAATAACTCTTGTAAAACCCTTGATTTCCAGGTTTATGGAATGAGGAACAACGCAAGGACACTAATTTGCAAAAAGGAACGAAGCAAGCTAAAAGAGTGAAGAAAAGGAAGCTTGGTGATCTCCAATTCTACTTGGTGATTCACCGAAGAGCTTCTTGACCACCTAAATTTCCAGTGTGCCAAGCCTTCAAGGAAAAAATCAAGTCAGCGGATCGCCGAGGGGTTCCAAAATGTAATTTTGGATCACCCAAAGATACAGACCTTGGGGATGTTGAAGGCCAAGATAGAAAGGCGATGAAATTGGCTAAAGGGTGCATCGCCGAGTTGATCGGCGAGTTCGACTAAATATATTGAATGGTTCTTCGCAACACATTTTTGGTGACTACAAATACATTTTTGAACATTTGATTGGAAATAATTTTTCATTAGATATAATTTTCAGTTTCGAATTGTAATTCTTCTGAGTATTGAGACAAGTTTTCTCTAGTTTTTCCCTTGGCTTTGAAGAAATGAAGTTTTTCACTTTTGAGAAATTGGAAGTTGGTCTTTCAGATTCTTCAACTTAAACCATTGTAAGGATGAAATTAATCTTACCAAGTTGATAGAAAATCAATTTGGTAACGATTTTTATCTTTCTATGATGTTTAGCTTAAACCCCAATTTTGGGGTGTGATTATGTGATTATGGGCTGATATAGTTTATGGGTATTGCTAATTGTTAGTTTAAATTATGTTTAAAAATGAATTCAATCAGTAATCGTGGTTTAATTTGAGAATTGTAGTTGCAAATGCAATTCTACCTTTATGTTTTTTGCTTGATCGAGAGAGAGGTTTTAAAATTAAGATTATTTACTGATGGTCAATGGGTATTGGGTTGTCATGGGTTCAACTCGAGATAGTGAATCCTAAACCCTTTTCCATACATTCAGCTTGAGAGAGTGAATGGACTAAGGCGCAGGTCGTTCTTATTTTGCATGCTTGTTGATGTTCAAGAGAAATCAACTTGATTTGGGGTAAACTGTTCGAGAGAAAGGTTACCTCATCTATAGTCTAACTTATTCACTAATATTCAACTATTTCCTATAATTTGCAATAACCCATTTGTCTATATTAGTCTATAATGAATCACATCCCAAGAACCCGTCTCAATATTGCCATTTTTCGTAATGTTTGTTGCTTCTGTAGTTGATAATTATAAACCAAAACCCTATTTATTTGACATTTGTGTGACCCCCTGATTTGAATTATGTTTTTAAACTATAATGTCAATTCCTATGACTGATTTGACCATGTTCACACTTTACTATTCAATCTTAAACACGTACCACTCCCTGTGGGATTCGATCACAACTCATTTAGTTGGGTTATATACTCAATAACGACCGTTGACACTTAGAACTTGATGAAGTGTCTTTGATAGCGTTATTCAATCAAAATGGCACCGCTGCCGGGGAGTGGTGTTGGTTACGATTATGTGGTTAAGTTGAATTTTGTTCTTGTTAGTCATAGTTGAATCTACTTACTTTTAGTTTTGGTTTTTGTGTTGCTGTTTGAAACAGAGGAAATGAGTGTCAACGGAAGCAATGGTAGCCAAGTGGGCCACAAAGATGACATCGGCAACCTCAACGATGTCAATGAGCTGAATGCTAATGACCCTCATCTAATGGGTGGAATTGGTGCCATTTACTTGCCTTTGGCTGAAGGGAACGTTATGTTCAACATTGCTAGCACCATGTTGCAGCTCTTGCAATTGAAAGGGTTATTTGGTGGGCTGGGTCATGAGGATCCCCATGAGCATATAAGGAACTTTGTTGATGTTTGCGGGCCGTTCTCCTTCAGTATCATATCCCAAGAAGCGGTCAAGTTAAGGTTGTTCCCATTTTCTTTAATCGGAGAAACGTGTAAGTGGTTGGCTGAATTGCCAAGAGACTCCATAACTTCGTGGGAAGATCTTGTTACCGTATTTCAAGTGTGATTTTTCCCTCCTTCGAAGATAATGACAATTTGGGATAGCATCCAAAGCTTCAAGCGTTTGGAGGGTAATCCAATTCATGAGACTTGGCTACGATTCAAGAAGTTGGTGTTCCAATGCCCAACACATGGTTTGCCCGACAACGTTTTGCTGCAATATTTTTACCGAATCCTTGATTCGGTGAATAAGGGTGTAGATGACCAACTTTCTTTGGGAGGTTTGATGCAACAACCTTACATTATAGCAGCCCAACTTTTGGATGGTATGACCACAATTAATCAGGCTTGGTACACCCGTGAGGATCAAGTCTCCCCTGTCACTTTTAAACTGACCAAGGAACAACTTGGGAAACACCAAGAGAGAGACAAGAACATGGCAAAGATTATGACCCAACTTGCCATTTTGTCCAAAAAAGCTGGTACTAGAAGTGTCAATGTTGTGGACGTCGGGTGTGTAAACCCCGATGAGGCATAGTTTGAAGCGTTGTAGAACGAAGAGGTGAACTTCCTAGCCAACCAAAGATGTGATTATCGTACAAACTACCCAAGGCAGGGTGGTAACCAAGGTTGGAACAGGGATGAAGGTTGGAGAGACCGTGAGAGAGAGTGGAGGGATCGTAATCCAAATTGGAAGGAAAAAGATGAGGAGAAGATAGGTATTTTCCTCCCCACGACCGTTAAAAGCCCAAAGATTCTGAGGGTGGCCGGTGTGAGGATATTCTCTCTCGTATTCTATACAAGGTTGAGGGGTCCGATAAAGTCTTGAAAGAGATGAAGGAAGATGTATCGACCCATAGCTAGACGATTATCTATCATTTTGTCTCTATCAAATAGTTGGAGACCTAAATAGGTCAGATTTCGTCTCATTTACACACGAGACAACAATGGGGGTTTCCTAATGAGACTACGGCCAACCCCAAGAATGAATTTTGAGTGAGGACTTGTGGCGTACCACGACGTTAACTAAGGCACTGCTTGGGATGCAACCCAAGTTTTTATTTGCTTTGGAAATTTTTTTGTGTTGATTGTGCAGGTTGGAGTGTGAAATGTAAGGAAAATTGCCCGTTGGAGAGCAAAATGTACAGTCAGTGAGTTACTGAAGAGGTGAGCGAGCTTGATCTTGACCGCCGTTGTACTCAAGTAATTTTGAAATTGTAGTCTTTAAAACTTAGCGAGCCCAAGAGCTACTCGGCGTGTCGTCGAACAAGTTGGCGATCATGACTTTGTCCGCCGTTTGGACCCCCACATTAACTGGAGGTCCTCTAAAACTCGGTGAGCTAAGTGACCACTCGGCGTGTCACCGAGTAGGTCAACGATAAAAACAAATATCGCCGAAAGGGCGAGAACTGGACAGTTTTAAAGGCCAAAGGTTTAAAATTTCAAACTCTTTCACATTCCCTCACTTTTCAACTTTTTGAGATCACACCCGCACTATATGTTTCTATATTTTCATACTTTTACTGACTCTTAGTGGTTGTTTGTGTGTTCAGAGTTGGAATTCTTCGCCGCCTAGCTTTTCAAAGTATTTAATCGATAATAAAGTTTGATTTTCCAAACCCTGAACCTATATTTAGCAATTTGTACTCATTTCCAATTATTTTGATCTTAATTATGTGTGTTGGGCCTCTCTGAATCGTAAATGTGTGCTTGTTTGCCAGTTTTGAATTCGTAATATTGCCTAAAATGCTAGTATTGTTGATACCCCAAATGTTTGTGCTTTAAAATTGATCTAAATTGTTGGGTCTAGTCGGGTGAAAGTCTGAGTAGCCCTTAATTGTGCTAAATGACGTTGTTTGCCCGATGATTGAGGAGTTAATGTCATTCCTAAGGGAAAAAGTTGTCAAATGGTAAAATTTGGTAAAACCGAGAGAAGTCTGAGTATACGGGGGCCATGGGTAGTATGGGTCTAAGTTTAATTGAACTAGTGTATAGTTTGATTTTGTTTTCGGGGGCTGTGGGGTTGAATTTGAACATAGGGGTGGAAAGTAGGCACATTGAGTAGTTTGGCGAACTGGGTAGACCTAGCCGAAACCACTCGGCGGCTCGCCAAATTCCCCTTGATCGCCTTTAATTTAATGCTAATCTTGAGTTTTGGTTCTGTAACTTTCGGTGAGAATCCTGAATTCACCGAGTGCACTCGGTGACTCGCCGAAAGTCTTATTTGATCACCCTTTCTGCTCCCCTAACCCTTAAAATACACTATAACTTTCAGCGGGCTTGTCTTTGCTCACCGAAAGCTGTCGCTGATTAACCAAAAGGGCCCTCCCATTGCCGACATGCCAATATTTTTGGGAAATTTTGAGCCAATCCTTTCGGCGAGCCCGATCTAGCTCACCAAAGTGATACAGCCACTCGTCGATCAGTTTGGTGACTCTATCTGCAATAGTTGTTTTTGCCACTTTTTTTGACCTATTCCTAACTTTCTATGATGTGTTCGCAGATATGGCTAGACAAAAAGTGGTTGGTAGAGACATGCCACCTCGCAAGAGGGCCAAGTGAATGAGAATCAACGAGGACGCAGCTGCATCAAAGACTAACGCTACAAACTTCCCACCATAGGTGGGAAGCGAAAAAGGGAGAGGAAAAGCACATGCTCCTGCATCACCGGAGGCCAACTCCGATTGTGACGGAATCGATTCCACTTACCTCACCACTTCTGAGATTGAGGGTGAGCACCAGAATCCTCGGATTACCACTTCTGAGCCTGAGGATGATGAATTACTAGCAGCCCAGAGGGCGGAGCTGCGATCCAAGAGGATGAATGATCCGTCTAGGATCAGGACTACCTAGGCCACCACTACTCCTGCTACTCTAGCACAGGCTGTGGTCCTAGCACCACCAGTATAGGGTCTTCCTCCCCGATCTATGAACATACTAAAGACTGAAGGATTGAGGACCATCATTGAAGAAAAAAGGCTCTCTATTCATGGGGTGACAGACAGTTAACACAAAATTTGGCGCACTATAAAGGCTCGTAAGTTTGATATTTTTACAAAACCCCTGGGTCCCTATATTCCAAATTGGGTCCGGGAATTCCACACCTCTTTCAAAGCCCTAGTGCCACAAAGGAAGAAGTTGGCTGCTAAATTCAAGTCGATTTATTTTGTGGTTGTTACGGGCAAGAAAGTGTTGTGTTATAATACTAACATCAATGTTGTATTGGAGTGTACCGATAACATTGCAGACAACTACTAGTACAAGATCAAGTCTAAGTCCTTGGAGAACATAAAAAGCTGGCTAGCTCCTCCCATATGTGATGGTACTCATAGGTGGTTGGAAGCAGGGGTTCTGATAGAGAAGAAGAACCCCAATGTAGCAGCTAGGTACTGGTTATTCTTTATCAGCAGCACCATTATGCCATCCGAGAATGAGTCCATCCAACGTCACACAAAGGTCGCTTTTCTTGGCTCGATCATGGTACGAGAGCGCATAAATTTAGGTATGATAGTTGAGCAGGAAATGGCCATGATGGCCAAACAGTGCCAAACTACCCTCCCTTTTCTGGTGTTTATCACCGAGTTGTGCGGACGGGCATGGGTGCCTAGAGATGAGAAGAAGGATTTGGAAGTAATTCCCACATCTTTTATTGATATCTAGAGGATTGAGGCGGAATACTTGAAGGATGAGGAAAAGAATAAGAAGCCAGCCCCAGTGGATACTTCTCCGGTTGTTAATACTCAGGCACTAACTGCAGAGGCAGTGTTGCCTACTCCGGCCCCTGGGCTTTCAGGTACATCTTGTGATGTGACTTTTGTTACTCCCAGTTCCTCTGCAGCTCATTTGCCTCCTAGGTCTACTGTTGCTACTACTGGCGGACACCAGCTCACCAGGCTGCATTACCACAGATGGGGCAACTAGCCCATTCTGCTGATAGACGTGCCTCCAGACTTGAGGCCACCGTTCTGGGCATGATCGAGAGAACCCTGGCTAATGTTTGGACACCATTGAGTTCTACTATTAATGGCCTTGCAACACGGATTGCGGTGTATGAGCAAGGCCAAGGGGCCACTCAGAATGTGAGGGCTTTAAAGGCCATTATTGCTGAGTTGAGGAAGGATGTGGACCAGTTGAAGTCCACCGACATGTTGATGTTTTTCGTGTCTGTGGAGATCCATGAGATGCATGTTGATCCAGCTGTGCCTCTAACAACCACCGGAAATGAGGTTCGAGCAGAGGAGGTAACTGTAGTCTGAGGCGGAGACCGCTGAGGAGCAGTTTGGTGCCGATGAGGAGACTACTCTTGAGGGACTTACAACAGTTGAGGAGGCCATGGTAGATTCATCTATGCAGATCTCTTTGGCAGACACATCCATGGCAGGCCTAGTGGATCGAGTGCTGTTGCTATTACACCAGGCACTGATGCCCCAACAGATGAAGCGACTGTGTAGACAGGACTTCTTTTTACCTCCCTCTCTATCATTTGGATTCATGTTTAGTACTTTATTGCATTTGAGGACAATTTATTTTTGTTTGTGGTGGGGTGAGTTATTTCCATACCTACCTATTGTGAATATTACTTTTGTCTATATATTGAGTTTTGTGCTATAAATTGTGTTTTGGCATTGTTTTGTGGATGTTTGAGCTTGTGGCTCCTTGCTTTAATTGCAAATGATTATTGAAATTTTTGGACCCTTCTAAAAAAAAATTCCACTTCTTGTTTGTGTTTGAATGTGGCAGTTCTTATACAAATTTGAGTATCGAACATGATCAATATCGATGACTAAAATAGTTTTCTCAATCGAATTAAAATTAATGTGCGGCTACGATGAGGCCAAATGAAGTTGCATAGATAATGAACTTTTTGCATCTCATTGTGACTAGTCGATTACCGAATTGCACAGTAGCAAAATTGTAGAGTCTTGTTTGATATTGGTGCCAACGCCTTGTGAGATGAACTTATCATGAACCATGTGTGATGACACCTAGAATTTTCCCCGTTGGTCCGGTTGACTAAGTGATGCAAGCTCTTGAAATGATCTTAGGCAACAAATTTTAAAGAGTGAAACCAGTTGACATTATACCTCTTTTGTGGCCAACCTTGTGAGTGTATGAACTTTTCTTGAACACCCTATGAGCCTTATCCTTTTCTTGGAAGAAACTTGAACAAATGAAACCTCTCTTTATCCATTCACCCATAATCCTCATGAAGTGTGGTTAGTTTGAATACCCAACTTAGGCCAAAAGCATATGTTGGGGGTGTGGTGAAAAGAAAAGGTAAATCAAGAAATACAAAGAAGTCCCCACTTAAATCTATGGTTGTTAAAAAGATGGAACCCCTCCATACAAAAAAAAGAAAAAAGAAAAATGAAAATGAAAAAAAGAATGAAAAAGTCGTTCAATAAAGTTGTGAAAGTTCCAAAGCAAATGGGGTATCCGGTATTCCATGGAAATGGAATAATGGGGTGAATTTTGAGCGTAAATGAGAATGATGAAGAAAAGTAAAGAAAGTGTTGTTCACACCACATTTCATGAGTATAACATTGCTTGAGCCTAAATGACCATACTTTTACACTCAGCCCCGTTACAAGCCTTGGAAAGACCTTTTTGATCTTGAGTGAGCTGAAACAAATGTTGATTGGAAAATAAGGGGGAACCTAAGTGTGGAGCCATGCATGTGTTCATCTTTATGAGTTTGAGAGTTGCATATGCTTCTGGAACTATAAATTGTTGAAGAATAGTGTGTGAATATGGAATCATTCTTTGTGTGAGGGAATTTTAGTACCTTTATTGAGCTTGAACTTGCATTTGAAGCAAGTATTGTGAAGTTGAGAATCTTTTATAATAGTGAGTCACAACCTGAACCATTGAGTGCACAATTGATCCTTTCACGAGTAAGTTGAGTCTTTTTGTGTGCATTCATGATTGAGTCTTGTGTAGCACTGTTTGAGACATCCTTTTTGAACTGCTGAACTTGAGTTTTACTTGAGGACAATCAAACGTTTAAGTTGGGGTGTTGATGAGTCTGAGATTTGGACTCATTTGGGGATTTATTTATAATGATTTAGTGTCCTCAAATGCTTCTTTTGTGCCAATAACTTATGTAAAACCCTTGATTTCTAGGTATATGGATTCAGGAACAATGCAAGGATACTAATTTGTAAAAAGGAATGAAGCAAGCTGAAAGAGTGAAGAAAAGGAAGCCTGGTGATAGCTAAGTCTACTTGGCGAGTTGCCGAAGGGCTTCTTGACCGCCTAAAGTTCCACTGTGCCAAGACCTGAAGGAGAAAATCAAGTCGGCGATAGACAGGAGCAATCGGCGGATCGCCGAGTGGTTCCACAATGCAGTGTTGGATCGCCAAAAGTTATAGACCTTAAGGTTACTGAAGGCCAAGACAGAAAGGAGATGAAATGTGCTAAAGGGCGCATCGCCAAGTTGATCGACGAGTCCGACTTACTGCACCAAATAGCTCTTCGCAGCATATTTTTGGCGACTATAAGTACAGATTTGAACATTTAGTTTGGAAGGAAATTTTCTTTAGATATCATTTTTAGTCTGGAATTGTAATTCTTTTTTTTATTGAGACAAGTTTTCTCTAGTTTTTTCCTTGGGTTTGAAGAATTGAAGTTTTTCACTTTTGAGAAATTGGAAGTTAGTGTTGGAGATTCTTTAACTGGGACCATTGTAAGGACTAAATTAATCTTACCCAGTTTTTGCAAAGTCAATTTGCTAACGATTTTTATCTTTTTATGATGTCTAGATAAAACCCCAATTCTTGGTGTGTGATTATGGGCTGATATATTTTATGTGTATTGCTAATTGTTAGTTTAAATGTTGTTTAGAAGTGATTTCAATCAGTAATTGTGGTTTAATTTAAGAATTGTAGTTGCAAATGTAGTTCTACCTTTGTGTTTTTCGTTTGCTCGAGAGAGGCTTTAAAACTAAGATTATTGATTGATGGTCAATGGGTATTGGGTTGTCATGGGTTCAGCTCGAGAGAGTGAATCCTAAACCCTTTTCAATATAGTCAGCTCGAGAGAGTGAATGGACTAAGGCGTAGGCTATTCTTATTTTTCATACTTGTTGATGTTCGAGAGGAATCAACTTGATTCGAGGTAAAATGTTTGGAAGAAAGTTTACCTCCTATATAGTCTAGTTTATTCACTAATATTCAGCTATTTCCTAACAATTGCAATTACCCATTTGTCTATATTACACTATAATCGAATCACATCTCAAGAACCCGTCTCAATATTGTCATTTATTGTATTATTTGCTGCTTTTGTAGTTGATAATTAAAAACTAAAACCCCACATTTATTTGACATTGGTGTCACCCCTTGATTTGAATTATGTTTTTATTCGATAATTTCTATTTCTATGACTGATTTGACCATGTTCACACTTTACTATTGAATCATAAACATGTACCACTTCCTATGGGATTCGACCCCAACTCATTTAGTTGGGTTATCTATTGATTAATGACCATTGACACTTAAAATTGGATGAATTGTCTTTGACAGTTTTATTCAATCAGTGACCATTAAGAATAAATATCATCTTCCAAGGATAGATTATTTGTTTGACCAACTTCAAGGAGCAAGCTATTTCTCTAAGATTGATCTCCCATCAGGTTATCACCAATTGACGGTGAAAGATGATGACATTCAGAAGATGGCTTTTCAAACTCGGTGTGGTCATTATGAGTTTTTGGTAATGTTGTTTCGGTTGACTAATGCTCCGGCGGCATTTGGGATTGTGTTCATCGCTGATATTTTTATCTATTAAGGAGTAAGGATTATCATATTGAGGATTTGAGGATCGTGTTGCAAATGTTAAAGGACCAACAACTTTTTGCAAAGTTTAGCAAATGTGAATTTTTGTTAAGGTTTGTATCTTTCCTTTGTCATTTTGTTTCGAGTATGGGTATTGAGGTGGATCCACACTTACTCTCTCTTGAAATACTTCCAATATACATTAGTATTCTGACCACTAACATTATTCTCAATCAACCTACGTAGCAGGTACTAGATCATAGCCTAACCATTCGAACACATAGAGAAATCCCCCAATTACAACTACAAACATTTCAACTAAGTATTCACGTCATACCCCTACTTCCTAATTACCTTAACCAACCATAGTCACATAATACATTACATTACGCTCCCTTAACAATAAGCCAAATCTCTTTTCTCCAAGGTGAAATTCACCTAAGAATATTTCATCACACACGCTTCCTCTACTTCTTGCCATTACAACACATTAACAACTATTACTACTTATTACTCGCCCCTTAAAAACTTAACCCTTCCACTATACCCAACAAGTCCAACATGTATAAGTCTATGAACAATATAATCACAAGAATAATGAACATATACAATATCATCAACACTTACGAACGACTAACACTTTTCTCAAGTCACACAATTAAGCCACATCATTGGTCTTCTCATGGAATCCAAACCCAAATAGTTAGTTATGTCGCAACGTGGCAACTGATCCAAGTTATTTATGCCGGAATGTGGTAACCGATCCCATAGTTATGCCAGAACGTGGAAATCAATCCAATACTTATGCCCGAACGTGGCAACCGATCCAAATTAGTTATGTCGGAACGTGGCAACTGATCCAAGTTAGTTATGTCGAAATGTGGCAACCGATCTATTCAACACATCACAATCACAAACACAAGTATATCCTCAAGATCATACATTTAAGTCATTATTTCATGTCAATGATAATTCACCCATCTTATTCACATTAAGTGTGATCAATAATGCAACATTATCAACATACATTAATTTTTCATGCTTACCCGTAGTTCATTATCTAAGGCTTCTTTCTAGGGTTTAATCACAATTTATATAATTCCTCAATCAATCACCCCAATTTATGATCTAACATATGTTCATAATTCTAGTTCCATTATGAATCCATATTCTTATTCTTGAAACAATTCTATCCAAGATAGCAATTCTAGAAGCCCTGACAAGTCATCAATTTCTCTTCTCAAGGCATAAGCCCAATTGCTTTGATTTCTAGGAATTACCCATGGAATTCATTCGGTGTATGGAGGTCTACACATAAACCCTACCATTGATTTACATATATTACATGGGGAGCACAGATTTAAAGTACTCAATTCATAAACCTAGACAACCTAGGCACCAAGCAGTTGCACAGAGTTTTTGACTTCGATTCAGGTTTTTTCTTTTGGGCTTTGCAGCGGTGAATTTGACCAAGAATCTGCAAGATATTGCCATCGTTACGCTAGAAATCTCCTTCTCCTTCCTTCCCTCCCAAGTTTAGAATAGCTTTTCTAAGGTTTCTATGGTGTTTTACGACTTATTTAGGTATTTTAGAAAAATAGAGAAAATAGAATTTCTCGTAATTTATGTTCTGCCTCACCTATTGTCACGACCCGAGAGCACCCCCTAGTCGTAATCGGCGTACTCGACCTCTCGGAGGTCTAATACAAGCCTCTTAGCATTCATTCATCGTATAGATACTCAAAACCTTAAGGAATTAAAAACTTTCTTCACACACGAAGATACTTTCATTAAATAACAAACGGAAGACTTTCTAGACTTTATACATAATGTCTCAAAACCATCTAATACTTGAATAAAACATTGGGACTAATCCTACTCAAAACTATAACAAAACTACAAGACATAAAGGAACATGTTGGGTATTGTCCTCGAATCTATGAGGACTTACCAAGTCTTCATCTTCAACACCTTAGAAACCTATCTATCAACCATGGAATATCAGCATCTCCAAATCCCTACACTTTAGGGAAAAAAGGAAAGAAAGGGGTCAGCACAATTAAGTACTAAGTATGGAAACCATGAAAAAACATGCTAAAAAGGACATTTGGTTGATAGTCATGCCTTATGCCATTTTGGTAAAACTTCATGAACATTGACATATTAGGCATATTATAGAACATAACCAACATATAAGACATTTACCACATTATAGACATGCTCAACATTTTCACCAAGTAACTCATTTCATCATCCAAGGACCATTATCTAAAATTACCCTACGACACACTTGAGTGAGACATGAACTGGCCGCCCATACAACCTCTTCATACACACCTAAGTGTTCCTCAAGGCTACTATAGACAAGAACCATCATGCTTCAAGGTAACATACTAAGTAACTCACTTCATTAACATAAGTTATTCATTCAACAAATCACTTAGACAATAAGTCAAAAATCTTCTTTAAAGTCATTTAGGACACATTTATGCATTTATGGGACTTTCATACATTACCTATTAAGGCTTAGGGGACTCACTTTAGTATCTTCAAAGCCTACTCGTGCAATGTGTAGATAGCATTCCATACTACTACCTACACATTGTAGAACCTATCCAATGACTAGAGTGCACATCCCACATGATGGGAATAGGCATTAACTGACATAGACCATGCAAGCTAGACATGGAATCCGGTGTCATAGGACCCCACACCGTGGAGGGTGTTCTACTTGCCAAGGGTAGAACTAGTACACATCCCATGTAGGCACATGGTTTAGGGGATATCCAAAGACGTTCATTGTACTCTAGCCTCTTACTCGGGTAGAGCTACCATCTTAACAATATCCACACGGTGCTTAGCCTTAGTTCCCATAGAGTAGTTTCCATTCACATGTATGTACTAGAGAGGGTGCCATCATTAGGCCTACCGGCCCATAATACTCTTACCAAGAAGGTCACAACAAGGATCTACCGATCAAGGTTCATTAAGGATAGCTCATTGACTTTCTTAGAGAGGGTTTTCTACTGTTCCGGTCCACCAACTGTAAGTCTATAATTTCACACAAGAAGAAGGCACCATCATAAGGTCTACCTCTTCAAGGTTTCACATTCACTTAGGGGTCTAGACTCACCATGATTTAGGTCTACCGATTCAAGTCATAGCCTAAAATGACTCATTAGTCATTCCTAGAAAGGGCAGCATGCTTAGGTCTCGCCGATTCTAGACATTCATTCATTCATGAAGAGCCACCAACTCAAGGTCTACCAATTTAATACAATAAGATATCAACTCAAGATACAGTCATTACTCATGAGAAGGATGCCTAAGCCTACCAAGTCAAGAGGTCACATTCAAGAAGCTTTCATGTATAAAGAAGAGGCACCTAAGTCTACCAAGTCAAGAGACAACATCACCATATAGAGAACCTTCACATTCTATTATTCACCATTCATTAGTACTAAGTGAGAACATGCATTCAACCACAACACCCTTGGATTTACAACATGATTACCTTTACATAATTAGATTCTCATTCAACTCCTTCACATCACATTCACAACAAAATATCATGATAATACACAATTATTCATATAATGCCTTCCAGGCCATGATCATGATACATTCAATAAGTAAACACCTCCACCATAAGTGGATCACACATCAATCTATCACTATCCTAAATCAACTTTACATTAACAATGAAGTTAGGTCAACTTACCATTCTCCAAAGCCATAATCACCATTACTAAATTCTACTACAATTCACCATAAAATAGTTATAGATAATAATAGAAACCAATAATACAATTCAATCTAAGCATAATTCAATAATCATCATGAAGATTAATTCACAAAATTCCCATTCAAAGCTATGAGCCCAATTACTCAATTCACTAACAATTCTACACAATTAGATATAGTTAATGGCTTAGATCAACAACCCACAAAAAACTAAACATAATTCTATCATCATCGAATCAAAATCAATTCACCCACTTTATGGCCAAATTTAGGAAACTTGGAAATACATGGGTTCATGGAATCTTCTTTCTTAAAACCATCAATAAACATCAATAATAACATAATTCATCATTAAAAATCATTTAATGCAAGAACCCATGCTTAGAATCGAAATTAGGCTTTTGTGTTTTTGGAAGAACTTTGAAATCATTTGGATAGAGCTCCTTGAAATGAAGAATAATCAAGGATAATGGATCCCCATACCTTAACCTCCATTAATCCCACAAATTTTGAGAAGAAAACACTTGAAACCTTCAACCCTAGCTTTATCTTGACCTTGATCTCCAACGGAATTTCTAGAGAGAACGTTTTAGGAGATAATGGTTTGATTTGAGAGATGAAATCTAAATGAGGGTTTTAATGTTTTAATACTCTTAAAATACCCTAATACACTTCAAATAATTACCCACATGCCTAGAATAATTAATTAACAAATTACTAAAACAACCGCACTTGGCCGAGTCCCTTGGACAACAACCAGGTTCGAACCACGGACCGTGCTATGGTCCATGCCCCATCAATAGGGTATGTGGTTTGGTACTTAGAGTTAGCCTGCAGGGCCTACAACTACGGACAAAGACTACTGGCCATGGTTTGACCTACGAACCGTAGGTGATGGCCGTAGTTTGGCAACTGTTGGCCAACCATTGTTTTTCCTTGGGGCTTAGGGGTTTAGACTTGGGGTCCTCCTCAAGGACCCTTAGGGTGGTCCTTGGGGAGTCGTACCTTGACGTCTAACCCCTAAAAAACTCAACCATGGCTCAGAACACCATCATCACTCAAGACAACACACGTTAGGCTCTAGTTTCACTAGTTCATTTTTAGTGTTGTTACACCTATCCCGCCTTGGATCCAACTTATCTCGTGATGGCACCGCCACTCTAGTGGCATCTAGCCCACTATGGCAGGACAGTGGCACAAAATTTCCTAAATTTTTGTTTCTCCTAATTAACGATGGTTCCGGTCGTTTCAATTTTTTGATGTTAACAAATGAATTTTCATTTACCTTACCACATATGTGTTAATTTGGTTGTGAATGGTCTACCTTCAAATAATTTTTTTAGACAATCAAAAATCCAAATTTGCAGATATACTATTCATCTCTTTTATCACTTTACCTTTCCTTTGTATTGACATACAAATTAATGAATTTTGTCTTATTTACCGTCTTCTCTCAATTATACATTATCTATGTTATATAAGGTACCCCACTAAGACAATTGGTTTACTCACAAGATTTTACTTTCTCCATTTTAATATTTGTGTTTCTTTTTCAATTTTTGTGAGAAGTATTGCAAACACCTCTAAACTAATTGTGAATTATTAGTTTCATCTTCGAAATATTGACAACCTTAAAATTGTTCCTTTATTTGACTTACTGAACTTTAATACATCCCCACATTCTTTGTCATGTGGTAGATCAGAGATGTATCTAAGTTTATGTCGTCAGATATAGGGGTGTTTTTAAGGTTGTCACTATTTCGGAGACAAAATTAATAATTTGCGTCAAGTTTAGGAATGTTTCAATATTCTCTTTTTATAATGTATTTTAAATTAGAAGTGTCAAAAGTTTTTTCTGTCCAATTAAATTTTGTGTTTAGTCAAAAACCTTGTATAATTGGGAGTTTGGGACAATACATATTGACACTCCATTTGAGAGAGAATCAAAGGCAAAATGAAGAAAAAAATTCAGATTCTTTATTAGATAGGTCTCAATTCTCTATTATATGTCATGGATTGTTGATGCAACCATATCTTCAACTAGCCTCACTAATTACAATGTATTTAATCTTTGATTACCATCTAATCTTCCCTTAATATCATTACACATTCCTGAAATAGAATGCTAGAAATAGAATGTATGATTAAAAGTTTGACCAACAATTTGAAATGGTTAGAATTTGTTGCACTCAAAATAGGAAATAGAGCATGTGCCACCCCGTATGAACTAGTAAGACCTAGCTCAAGCTTGACTAAATCAATAGGCTAAACTAGAGCCTCATCGTGTGAGTTGGCATAACCTCTAGTTGGTGTCTAGGTTGAACTAGAGATAATGTGTGTGTTTATGGAACTTAAGGAGAACTTGTTTCTCCATGAGGTTAAGTTGGCGATTGGAAGCATGGTCTCCCAAGCCACTTGGAGATGGACCAAAGTGTGCTTGGTCGTATAGAGAGCTGCCTCCCCTAGCCGAAGATGCTGGAAATATGGGCAAAAAAAGTCTTGGGTCACCAAAGGGTTTGGTGAATCGCCCATTGACCCTCCCTTCGCCTAATAAGCTTCCCATTTTGTGAGCTTACTGCTAAAATGGGCGAAACCAAGGTGCATTAGGTGAGTCACCTAAGTGACTTGGCGAGACAAAAAGGGTCCATTGGGCAAGCAAGGTCGTGAAGGGTTTTTCATTTGACTTAAAGTGTAGGGTCAAAATAAAATGATGATATCTCTTAGCTCAAAAAGAATTATGTGGGCCATTAACTATCCAATGAAAGGTCTTTAAGTCCTCTTTCCAAGCCACGGAGTTTGCCCAATTCCGATCTCGGGGTAAAAAGTAATGCCCAAAATAGTGAAGCACTGTCCATTTTTGGAGCTTGCTGTTAAAATGGACGGAGCCAAGGGCCATTGGACGATTCGCCTAGTGCCCCATGGTGAGCCATGGTGTGTCAAAGGGCGGTCTACAGCGTGGGGAAGGTAAGTTTTTAAGTTTTAAGTTGGGTTCTTTAGGTAGTCTTTCCAAAACTTGAACCAAGACATTCCTACTCTTTTCCTAACAAGTATAAATACTTTTTAAAGACAAATTACTCCAATTTAGTTACTTCTAGAGATTAAAAGAAAAAAAAACCCAATTCCCTCTTCTCTCAATATTTCTCTCTATAAGAAGGAAGACCCCATTGAAGACCAAAGAGGAGATCAACTAGGGCTTGAAGATGGAAGATTTTCATCATGAAATTGGTGGGATTCTAAGGCTAAGGTATGGGAGTTTTCATTCTTGGTTAGCTATCACCAAGATGCCCCTTCAACTATGCTTTCCAATTCCTCAAATTAAGGGTTTTCAAATCTAGTCATGGGTCTTCTTCTAAAACGAATTAAATTGTTTTATTATGATTTCATATGTTTTTTTATGTTGAATTAACATTGTACTAATGGATTTTGGATGAGAAATCCCCCTTGGAACCATGATTTCTCCCTTTTTACTAAACTGACTTTATTAAGAAGGAATTGTTAACAATTGATTCAAAGAGAGTTGATCTTGATGTAGTTACATGATTTAGGTGTAATTATACTTGTATTCATGATTAACCTATGAATCTAAGATAAATTAACATGATCTAGGGTTCTAACATGAGAGACAAAAATTGAGGGGTTAGATGTGATCTTCTAGGATTGATGGTCTTCTTGTCTAATTGCCTTGGATTAGATCACCTAGACATGAATTGATCATGATGAATCTTATAGACCTAGACTAACTTGATTGTGATCATATTAGTTATGTTGTTGGTCTATGATGTTCTTCTATCTAAATTACCTTGTGTAGGATGATAGACTTGATCTTGACTCTTTGTTTTGAAGGGCAATCTATGAAGGTATTTTATGATGAAGGTATATAATATGAATTGTTGACCCACCTATTGTGGAGATGTTTACTTATCATGTATTTCTTGTATGAATGGATTGATCAACTTATGGTGGAGGTACTTACTTGCCATATGTGATTGTAGTGTTGAGATAAGGTCCCTCTTCGCTACAACACTAGATATGACTAAAGTATGATCCATTATGAATACGAATGATATGTTATGATCATTGTGGTATTATGCATGTTGAATTGTATGAGGTTCTATTGTGGAAGGACCCTACCCACATATCCCCCTATATGAGTATATATTCTATACATGTCATGAATGATCTACTTGAATGATGAATGTATCCATGTCTATTGAATGAGTGTTAGATATGTGATTTACATGGTCTAAGATCCTTAAATGCAATATATGTTAATGAAGCAGGATTGTGACATTATGTACATACTTGTGAACACTTTGAGAGGGAAGTGTCTATGATGATAATGTTGGTGTTGTTGTGCTATTGTAAGGACAATCACACACACACGCACACTCAATGAATAAATATGAATATGATGTGTCTATGGTGTCAATTGAAAGGCTACTTCTCATATGCACTTTTACACACTATTATGCATGACATGTACTTGACCATGATAATATGAATATCTATATGATATGAAAGGTTTTCTCATATTATGATGTATGATGATTCTAAGGTGAAAGGTAGTGCTCACCATGTTGAATAAATGAGCTATGTTATGAGTTCGGTTGAATGAAGGGTAATGTACTCCTTCACATATGAAATTATAATTCACATTAACTATGTATAAGATGGAGAATAATTCTTAGCACCGATCGGATATGGCAAATGAGGTAGAGACTCTCCCACTAGTTAGGCCGGGTTTTCTGCATATGCTCTCATGAGATGGAAACTCTCCCACTAGTTCGGCCAGTTTTCTAGAAGCAATCTCCCTATCCCATAACTACGTGCCCCCGTAGGTCTGAGCTAGTGGATCCATATAGAAACTATTATGTAGGTTCTACCTTGGCTAGTAGAACACTCTTTTTTCGGTGTGGGAGTAGAACACCGGATTCCATGTAGCTCACATGGTCTATGTCGGTTAATGCACTTCTCCATATGTAATAAGATTATGACTCAAGATATGAATATGAACTATGAGTTATGATTATGCATGTGAACTACATTTATGACTTCTTGATGGGGGCTTAGTATATGTGGGGGTATGGGACTTCATATGTACATTGCACAAGTGAACTTGTGAAGGGGTTATGAGGGTGGTTTACTTATGATATGATGTATATGAAATATGACTAAGATATATGATATGAATATGTTGTATGAACTATGACTAATGACTCCTCTAGGAGATCTACTTAGTATGAGGGGTATTATGGGATGCCACTCATACATGGTACAAGTAAACTTCTAAATTAGCCATGGTATAGTTCCATTTTCATTATGAGAATTATGAGTAACGCATGCTTTCATTGAATTAGCATTATGATTTACTTTCCTTGATATGAGCTAGTGTTTATGAATGTCTCTTTACGATGGGTATGAACTATTGATAAGACTAATGTATGATAAGTATGAGCATGGTGATCCAAAGGTAGTACTTAGTGAAGATAGGGTTATAGGGCTTTGTCTACTCATGGCACAAGTGCAACCTAGGGTTACTTATGTGATTACTCTATTATGATGTAATGACTTTGATATTTTACTATGCATGAGTATTATGTCTTGTAATGAGTGCTATTTCATTAAGACTATGTTTAGAGACTATGCTTATGGTGATGTTATTATCCTTTGTGCTTTGATGAACTATATGTGAGTTGCTTGTGACTTGTGATTCTCCAAATTTTTCAAGATGATGTTCAAAAGTCTATAAAGCATGGTTTCAATTAAATGTCCCTTCTGAGCATGTTTTAATGGTTTTTATGCATGACTTCCATGCTTAGTACTTTTTGTGCTAACCCCTTCTTCTACATTTTCTACAAACTGTAGGGTTTGGAGATGTGGTGTCTTATACTTGGAAGATTGGTTTCTAAGGAGCTTGGGAATGAAGACTTGGGAAGTCCTCATAGTTTCGAGGACGAACCCACCATGTTCACTTTTGTCTTTACTTTATAATTTTAGACTTGTGTAAGGGCCGTGTCCCTAATTTTATATTAAAAGAGATTTAAGTCTCATGTTATAGATGGTTTGAGACATAGTGTCATAGACTCTCTCTTAATTTATAGAGACTTCGATTGTAAAGAAAAGTTTTAAATTTTCCGCTATTTTTCTATGCTTTAATGTTCATGATATGCTAAGGTCTTGTATAAGACCTCTTCGAGGTCGAATACGCCGTGTTACGACTAGGGGGTGCTCTCGGGTCGTGACAGAGCATGCAAATTTCCAATGCTTCATTGGCTGCAGAAAAGTGGTGTAGGTAAATTTCAATGATGATTTCATTGTATTTTTCTGTTATAATTTTTTTTAGTTGACTTCATGTATCTTAAAACAAGCTAAATCATGAGAAAATCATATTATATATTAGGCGAAATGGTCTGATAGACCCTTATACTTGTATCTATTTGTATTCTGGACCTTTCTACTTACCATTTTGTCATCTGGACCCGTGAACCCATCCAAACACAACATTTTAAACACACTTTTTGATGTGGCATCCTATGTGGAAAGAATTCACATGGAGCGTATGAAACACACAAAACAAAAGCGTGAGACACCTTAAAAAGGCAATAACGGTCATATTTTGACCTTTAAAACTATCTCTTCTTCCTTAATTTCACTCAACACCATTGTTGGACAAATTTGAGATATTTTTCTCCTCTATTCTCGATTTGATCTTGTCTCTTCAAATTTTATCTCTTTTATTTTTTTCTTCGATTTACTCATCTCTTTTTATGTGTGTGATTCTAGTATTTTTGTTGGTTTGATTTTGTTGGTCTTCACGATGACGGTTCGATGTTGCTACTGTGGAATATATGCTAAACTAAAGACGTCAACAACACCAACTAATCTTGGAAGAATGTTTTTGGGTTGCCAAAAATAGTCATCTAGTAATGGGTGTGGATACTTCCGATGGGCTAATGCAAATGATTCAACATGCAAAGAACAATACAACATCAAGAATCCATCAACAAATTCAGGGCAAGGAAGACATAGAAGACAAGAAAGGCATGGAAGGCAATGAAGACAAGGATCAAACACTAGTATTGATATCATTGTTATTGTGATTGTTGTTATTTGGTTTCTAGATGTTATTTTTAAGATATATTGATTTGTCCTAGCTTTAATTTGATGATGAAATGGAATAACAAAGACATTGGCCTCAATAATTGGCTGCATTTGCTTCAGAAATCTAAATAGCAACTTAAAAACGGCATTGACTTCATTCAAACACAAATTCATACACAAAAACAAAGTCTTCCCAATAGCAACTTAACACACATTCAAATACAAAACAAAGTCTTCCTAATAGCAGAACCAAAACAGTTGGGATCAAGTCATTAGTCAAAATAAAGTTAGTTGGGATCAATCCATTCAGCTAAACAAAGTGAAATCTAATGTGTGCCTTGAGTGCTTGGTGTGGCATGAGTGTCTGTTGTACCTTGAGTGCTTCTATAACTCTCCTCTCATAGCTGCCTTTGAGTAATTGCAGCTCTTCCCTTCCACCTTCGTCCATTGGGTTTGTAACCAAGATCAACATTGGTAGGACTTGAACTTGACAATGTAATACTATTAACACCCTATAAATATTTCCAGACTCAAAGAACAACAAGAATCTTCACTTAATGATGAACTAATATGAATTAATGCAGTTAAATATGTTTAAATAATAAAATACATACCCTCTCAGTTACACTGCCACCTGATTCAAATAATAGACCATAACCACTAGTCTTTGTTTTTTTTTTTGTCTTGGTCTCTTATATCCAAGAGTTTCACCACTTCTCAAAGCTGTGGTAGTCTTTCTTTTTTTGCCAGCTTCATTAGGAGTTAATTTTTAAGTACTTTATTGAGTTGTTGTAGGCCTCTCACCAGATGTTGATGCATTTGTAGGCCTTCCACAGATGCGGAGGCAGTTGCAACCCTCACATTACTTGATGAAGCATTTTTAGGCCTTCCACAAAATGTTGAGGTGGTTGCATCACTTGGACTTGCATTTACACTTGATTAGCTTCCAATTGCAGCATTTGTAAAGTCTGAAGTTGCAACATTTCTTCTAGGAGTTGCAACACTTGTTCCAGCAGTTGAAGTTCCCACATTTTTCTACAATCATATATTGAAGTCAAAAGTATAACAAAAAGAGTAAAAATCAATAATAGAGAGACATTAAAGCACAACTTACCAGAGTTGGACATCCTTTCTTGTTATGTCCAAATGTCTTACACACAGAACATTTCATTTTTCTTCCCTTCCTTGTAGCCTTTCCAAACTTCCTCTTAACAGGCTCATCACTATCTTTTCTCCTGTTTTTTCCAGGTCTTCCTAGCATGGCAGTAATTTAAGGTGGTTCAATGGCTGGTCTTGTAATTTTTGGCCATATCTTCATGCTTGTCATAGGTTCAATAAACCTATTTTATGCTTTCACGTATGTTTCCTTCATATACTAGTGATAAACAAATGACTCAACAACCCAATCCTTATAGTGAATTGTTGTAGGTGCATGGCCACAAGGAATTCCCTTTAGTTGCCATGAACTACAACTACACACCTTTGTTAGGTCAACAACACGTTTATATGGTGGATCATGAATCTCAAAGCCAAGATCACCATTAAAATTTACCTCACAATTATCTGCAATTTCAGCATTTTTTCTAAGAATATCCATAGTCAATGGTGATACATCAGTAATCCATTTTTCTAACAATTTTACTTCGTAATTGAACTCTTTACTGTATCACTCCCCGTGGGATCGACCCCAACTCTTAGTTGGATTTATACTTGTTAGCGACCGTCTACAATGAGAATTAGATGAACTGTAGTTGAGCGTTATCAAACACCTTTGTTAACCATGTTGAAAATCTGGTAGAAATATTGTAATAACACGTTGTTCGGCAACACATGAGTATGACATTGAAGCAACAACTTTTGGAACCTCAACCGTGTCTCATGGATAGGTTCGTCATCAACTTGTTTGAAGTTCTGATTATTATCCCTCAACTTAAACATCTTCAAAAGAGGGAAAAACCCATCGTAAAACACCTCAGTGAGCTCCTCCCAAGAAGTAATTCAATCTCTTGGTAGTCGGTCAACCACTTCGTTGCTTCCCCCATTAGAGAAAAGTAAACAAACGAGTCAGACTGACTCTTGAGTGATGTTCTTGAAAGAGAATGACCCACAAACATCTATGAAGTTTCGGATGTGATCATGAGGGTCTTCCTGAGCAAGTCCTCCAGAAATACCCTTTATTTGAAACAGCTTCAACATTGTGTTGGTCATATCAAACACTGCATTGTACACAGTTGGAGGCAATCGAATAGCACCCACACTTCGAAACTGATACTAATTCACATAATGTAAATTCCCGATGTCATCATTGTTCCCAAGTTGAATGTCGTTGCTCCCATTCATACTCATCTCTTCATCCATTTTAGAGCATCTAACAAGAATACAAATAAGAAAATACAACTACAATAAAATAAGTTCACGACTATATTTCAATAAAATAATTCTAAACACCACTCCCCAGTAGTGGCGCCATTTATGATAATGCTTAACTACACATCATTCAATTCTAAGTGTAAGTGATTGCTAACTAAGAGTTGGGGTCGATGCCACAGAGCATGATACAGTAAAAAAATAAATTAAGAAGTAAAGATAAGTCCTAATCGTTTGTAGAGGAGACGTTTTCGCAACATTAAAACAAATCACAAATTTCAAGGATTAATATCAAATGGGGGGATCTGGGTAACCAATTTAAGAGAAATAACACGCGGGAAGTAAACAAGTAGAGATTAGACCCTAGGAGTGCAACAAGTTGAATTCTATTTTCGCGTAATGGGTGATTACTAGTTACTCAAATGTGTTGAATCTAAGTGGATAAGTTAGGTTCTAAGTATATATCTATTTCTCAATCAACTAATCTGTTTCAAGTGAGTTCTTTCGAACCTCAACGACCATAACACAACCAAACAACCCAAATCCTTAATTAATCCACTCTTTTAAGATGGATTTGTAAATACACAATCAAATCCACTTTCTCAAGGTAGATTTAAAGATGCAATCAATACAACTATCAATCAATGATTCTACTCTATAACCTCTTTCTCAAGAAATCATAGAGAACTAAGCTAGCACTACAACAAATTTGGTCAAAGACAACATCAATTCTACACAACACTTGATCAAAAGCCACTAGAAGAATTTGGTCTTGAAAGTTCGAGAATAGACGTCCATAGCTCTGGAAATTGCATGCCCTATAGTAAACTATGCTAAACTACTTTCTTAGTTGAATTGCATGTTTTCTCAGTATTTTTGATGGATTGATTCATCATGAGACTGCTCTCTCTTAGCTGCCGCGCCAAACCACCATTTCATCAGTCAAATGGTCCTAAAGTTTCCTGTGCTTCTCAATATGTGTCCGTGCACAATCACCCAGTTTTAGTGCAGCTGATGATTTGATTATACTAAATGGTATCTCGAAATCTCTCCTCATTGTTTGAATGGACCCCAAATCTTCTTTGCAATCCTTCAGAAGCAAAATTTACACTTTCTTCTGCTTTAGGAGTTCCACTGCTGGAAGTCTCAACCACAAGTTCCTCGGGTGTATGCACATCAGACATGGGCACAACAAAATTTGCAGCAACAACTTCAATGTTCTCAGCATATTGATTCACCTTGGCTTTTGAAATTCTTTGTAATATAATTCCCCCCCCCCCCACTTTTTTTGGTAATTTGTTTTTGAAGGTTAGAATAACATTTTAATAACAGTCTTTAGTAGGTGTATTTCTGTAATAGAAAAGTACTAGGAGAAGAATAATGAAGCTAAAGAATTTGGTACTATAATAGAATAATAACGTCTGATTTGATTACTGGATATATGCAAAATATATTACAGGCATATCAATGTTTTTAAATAATATTTTATAGCCTAAACAAATTACCACAGTTGAAAAGCGTGGTCATAGGTATGCCAATTGTGTGGTTTTAGTCTAAATTGGGGCATGTACATTAACAAAGGCTATGCTTAACAAATGTTTCTTTAAAGGACGTAGAAGAGGCCCCATTTTGCAAATGTGGCCTTTTGGTAATAAATATGACATTTGAAAACATAGTGTAAGATCATGAAAAGCGTAGCCATACGAGAAGCTAAAAGTGTGGCCTTTTTATCTTATAGGCCACATTTTCAAGTGTAGCCTCTTAAGAAACGCTTGAAAAGGATTGCCTTAGGGCAAATGTTACGCTACTTGAGGCCACCCCCAGAAAAGTGTTGTCTAAAGTCAATAAGTGTGGCCTTTGATCAAAGACAACACTTTTGGATAGTTTAGGCCACACTTCTCAAGTGTGGCTAAAGGACTAAATGTTGTAGTGTAGAATTGCATTTGCAACTGCAATTCCTCAATTAAAACATGAACAATTAACTGAACCCACTTCAAAACAATGTTGAAATCAGCCACTAGCAACACCCATTAGCTAATTAATGCATTTAACTACATAATCACACCCCCAATGTAAGGGGTTTTAACCAAGTATAGTGAAAAACCAGAAATCGTTACCAACGAAATTTTCCATCTGATTTGCTAACAATCTGCAATTCCAAAATACTTAAATTGAAGCAAAAATTATCACCATCTCTAAATCTATACTCAAAATGTAAAGATAATGTTCTAGAATGTAAAAAGCCAAAAATCTAGAGGTAAAAAGTGTGTGAAATCCTTTTCTTCTTTCAAAAATTGTATTTATACGTTCCCAAATTTAAACATGGTTTCAACTCGGCAAAGTAAGTCGGGAACGCCCACCATTTCGGTGATCCGCTGAGTTGGTCTTCTTCTCGCCCTTTGGTTTGTACCTTTCATCAAATTATTTTGGAACTTTTGGCGTGATAGATCGACATCGCGGATCCTTTCGGCGAATCATCGATTTTCCCATTTTGCTCGCCAAGTTGGTTTGTCCATGAGTTATTTTACTGGAACGTTACCTGAGTCGAAGGTCCACTCTACGAGTCACTGACTGGCTTTGGAGAGTTCCAGATTTGCTTTCCTTCAACTTTTTAAGATTTTTCGCTCTTTTTTGCATCATAACGTCCTTGCCTCACTCTTGAGCCTTATTTGTTGCACATCAACATATTAACATCAGTATTGAGCGTAAAATAGGCATTGAGGACACTAAATCCTAGAATAATAAGACCTAAATGAGCTACAATCCCTGATTCATACTCCATTTTTTTGTGTCTCTAATGCATTATAGGAGGTTTGCACTTTCCTAGGATGTGTGTAATTAAGTTTTGGAGCCTTTTAATATATTTTAGGAGTTGACGTTGATCCACGATAGCCAAGACCCTACTTGTGATCCTTTAGAGTGGACATGCCCACAGATAGGCTGGCAGGGTTGCCTTAATAGCTGAGATCCTCTACAGAGTCGACACGCATTAAGGTCATTCTTTCAAGCTTGGCAATTTACACCTCTGGGCGTAGACTGTCTGGCAGGATGGCCTGGATTAATAGTTACGCTTTCTATGTGGGTTGCGAGTTGAGTGATTCTTGATTACGTTGTTACATGTGTTTGGAGCCCGTGTGATGCTCTTGGATTCAAATTTCGGTTACTCTTCATTATTGTAGTCTTTGCCATTTTGTATACCTGTCAGTATTATGGGGTCTGATTTGGTTTTTATTAAATTGCACATTAGTGTACATTTTGAGTTTCTGAGGGTTCAACTAGGTTTAGTGTTGTTGTAGTTATATTTTGTTTCGGTATGCTCATGTGATTTCTTTCTTATCTCGCATGGACCATTGTTTTTATCTAGAATTTCCCTTTTCAGATTGTTTTAACTTTCTTGCTTAGTCGGCCTACGATGTCTACTGAATAACTTTGTTTTGGTACTTATTATACACTCTCCATATTTTCGTGATGCATATCCTAGTACCAACTTCCATGGTTGATCGTCCGTGTCATACTTTAAACCTTATATATATTGGAGAAGAGGGTCAGCATTTGACATCCTTAACCAACTCGTCTCCTTCTGTACTTATGTTAACTAGTCTTTTCCTTTTGAGACGGCTTGTTGTGGTTTACTTTTGGGACTTGTACTTGTTCATACTGGACTGCTCTATACTCATGAATTTCAAGTTCTGGGAGGTTTTCTATTGTATATGGTTTTAATTTGTTCTTGTTCCAGTTTTATCTTTTTTTTAGTTGTATTTTCTGTTTAGTTCTACTTTTCTACTAATTACGTGTCATTCTGGGTTACAGGTTCGCTTAACTACTACTGGATTATAGTAGGTGCCATCATGACTCTACGAATTGGGACATGACAAGTTGGTATTAGAGCCCCAAGTTCACCGGTCTCACTTGGACAAACCTAAAACCTAGTATAATCTCGTGGATCGATAAAGAGATGTATGTATCTTATCTGTTGAAGGCTACATGGTGTCCTTAGGAATTATTTTCTTGGGTATCCCTTTCATGCAGCATGTGTTAGTGGTTTCTTGAATTCTCAATTGTTTCACTCTTTTCGCTGGATCGGTCCTACACGCTGGGCGGCGGCTCAGGGTAGTGTCCAACATCCTTTTCTGGTAGAGGTAAAACACCACCCCAGATAGAGACCAAGGTCATGGCCTATAGTGGATCCTCCAATAACACATGTTCTAGATTAGCCATTGGGGATGGGACCAGCTCAGCCACCACCCAAACTAGTTATGGTTCTAGTTCTTCAAGTAAAAATTTCTCAGCTTATGGTTGTGCTTGGGAGCATGTAGCAGGCTCCAACTATAGTACAAACACCTGCACTAGTATCAACACCTAGTTGGTAGGATCAACCTGCAATAGAGGAACCTAGGGCCCAGGTACCACGTAGGGTGCATAGCCCATGGTAGCGGCTACAACTAAGCTGCTAGAGTAGTAGAAAATTCTCAGACTATTCTAGAGGCTTTCACCTCTGAATTTTTTTGGGGTTGTGGGTGAGGATGCCCACAAGTTTCTTACCACTTGCTTGGAGCGGCTTTATATTTTGGGTATTCTGAAGTCGAGAAGAGCTGACTTCATTGCATATCAGCTTGATGGTCCAACCTGGCAGTGCTGGTGTACCTCCAGTGAGACCAGGCCAACTGGGTCTCCTCTACTCACTTGGACTAAGTTTGCCTTCTTGGCTAGGTTCATCCCTTGCAGCATTAGAGATCATCCATGGGTTAATTTCTCCAGGTTAGAGAATGGTGCTATGACTGTGCCTTTGTAAGATGTAGGGTTTCACGAGCTCTCTTGTCGTGCTACAATGATTCTACCTATCTAGGAGAAGAGAGTTTGGGGTTTTGTTTGTGGGTTAAGGCTTCATCTGTAATTGAGACTTAATCTTAGGTCTTTATGGGTTATTTCTTTCAGGATTTTGTTGATCACGCCCACATTATTGAGTAGTTTCGTTATGAGGCCAAATGGGGCAGCAATATGAGATCTAGCTATGAGGGAAGATACAAAGAGGCCTATTCTAGGTGCATAAATGCATATTATAGGACACGGTACTACTTTCTGTAGGTTTAGCCTAGTCAACTTGTTCAGGCCTCGTTATAGATTTCAAAGCGTGACCGGTATAGACTAAGTTAAGTTGGCTCTAGTTAGAGTCATGGGTCTTAGGTTAGTGCCTCAGGGCATTGTGGCTATCCTTTTAGGAGCGGATCATCTCCGGGTTTCTTCGATTGTGGTTAGTTAGATCATTGGGCTTGAGATTTCCCTTTGTGAAGGAGGATTGCTCTAGCTCCACAGGCAGCTCCACCAGTTCTACATGCCCCACCACTAGAATATCCAGTTAGAGGTCGAGGTTGAGGTCGAGGTCAGGTTCAGGACCATCACAGTGGACAACAATGTTTTTGAGGTGGTTCTCGGGGAGGTACGTCAAGTGGTAGAAATGATGGCTAGGGTAGAGATGGACAAGGACATTTCTATGCAGCTCCTGCAAGGTTAGAGCTTGAGGCATCAGACGATATGGTCACATGTACGATTATTTTATGCTATTGGCCCGCCTCGACTTTATTTGATCTGGGCTCTACCTATTCCTATGTTTCTATGTGTTATGATTCTCGTATGGGTATGAGTTCATAGCATATGGTTACGCCATTGCGTCTCTCAACCACCGTGGGTGAGTCTTTATTAGTGGATCGAGTGATTTTATATGTCTTAGTTACTATCCAGGGGCGTGACACCTAAACTAACGTTTTATTTATAGATATGCTTGATTTTCATGTGATTCTGAGCATGGACTAGATATCCCCCTACCCTGCGGGTTAGATTGTTTCTCTAAAAGCGTTACCTTATCCATGCCTAGTATTCCCCCGGTGGTGTGGGAGGGCTCTATTAGTAGCACACTAGTTGGAATTATAATACACATAATCATAGGTCCTCTGCATCGTCCAACTCTTCCACAATGTTTGCTTAACTATTGCCTTTGTCTTTGTCCTTTCTTAGAGCACGACAATCAGAAGACTTGTGAGCAACCTTACCACAGTTGTAAAATTGCCTTTGAATTTCTTCTTGGCCTGTTCTAACTTCTGTCCGTTAGACTTCTTTCTCTTCTTGCCTTTAGTAGGAGCTTCTTCAAAAATATTAACTCTAATTATTGTCGAACTCTTACGATACTTCTTTTCGGCGGTCTTGTTATGTTACTCAATCTTGAGCCGAATCACAAGATCTTCAAGTTTCATTTCCTTACGTTTGTGCTTTAGATAATTCTTGAAATCGTTCCACGAAGGAGGCAACTTCCCGATCCATGCAGCCACTTGAAAAGCTTCATTTACTACCATATCCTCAGCGATCAGATCATGGAAAATAAGTTGAAGTTCCTGCATTTCTGATCCAACAATTTTACTAGCTGACATTTTATAGTCTAAAAACATTGCGACCACAAACTTTTTCAAGTATGCATCTTCTGTCTTATATTTCTTCTCAAGTTCATCCCACAATTCTTTCGAAGTTTTCATTGCATTATAGACATTATATAAGTCATCTTCTAAAGCACTCAAAATGTAGCCCTTACATAGGAAGTCTTCCTGTTTCCATGCTTCAATAATCATGACCTTTTCTCTGTCTGGCATTTCAACAGCAGGCACTGCAGTTACTTCATTGGTAAATTTCTGCAGACCAAGAGTGGTAAGCTAGAAAAATACCCGTTGCTGCCATCCTTTGAAATTCACACCAGAGAATTTTCTCGATTTCTCTGTTGGTGGTACAACAGTTCGGGTTGGTGTAGCAACAACATGCACTGGAGTTACTTCATGGGTATGAGTTCTTAGCATTTGGCTACGCTATTGAGTGTGTCGACCATCGTGGGTGAGTCTTTAGTAGTGGATCAAGTGTTTTTATATGTCTTAGGTACTATCCAGGGGCGTGACACCTAAAATGACGTTATATTTGTAGATATGCTTGATTTTGATGTGATTCTGAGCATGGACTAGATATCCCCCTACCGTGCGGTTTTAGATTGTTTCTCTAAAAGCATTACCTTATGCATGCCTAGTATTCCCTCGGTGGTGTGGGAGGGCTCCATTAGTATCACACCAGTTGGAATTATATATTTTTTCACGCTCGAAGGCTAGTGACAAGTGGCATGTGTTTAGCGGGTGTTTGTCTTATTTGGCTTATGTATGTGGTGTGAGTAGGGAGGATGTGTTTCCTACGAACCAACTTGGCCTACCACAGAGCGTGATATTCACTTTCCTATTGAACTTAAGTTGAGCACTCGGTCTATTTCTATTCTGCCATATTAGATGGATCTTGCAGAGCTCAAGGAGCTTAGTGTTCAACTTCAATAACTCTTTGAAAAGGGATTCACTTACTTAATTGCCTTTTCTTTTGCGTTGCAATCAATAAGTTTTCTTCATTATTTTCTCATTTCTGCAAATCTCAGTTTGATTACTTTGTTTTGGCTAACTAGTTTTCAGGTGTTTTATTAATGGCATCAGGAGACACACCATGAAATAATATGTGGGTCGATAATATTTCCCTTGACGTTACCGATGTTTGACTAATGTCTCTATTCTATAACATTGGCCTCATCGATAGCGTAACCACATAGATGCCTTATTGGTTCAAATTTATTGATTTTAGAAACATTCACGACCCGAAGGAAGCTAAGAACATGTTCCAATGACCCTTCTTTCAGGGCTATCCTCTTAGGATCGAATTCGCTAAGCTGGTGATTCTTTTTTGTTTGGTTCAGATGGATTTTTATTGTTTCGTCATAATTATTTGTTGAGTTTCTTTTGTCAAGGACAAATAATTATGAAGAAAGAATAAAAATCCATCCAATCAAAGAAGGAAGAAACAAAGATAAACAATAAAAGAAACCAACTTAGCAAATTTGATCTTAAGAGGATTTCCATGAGAGAAGTATTCTTGGAGTCGTTAATTTTTCTAAAATGGATAAATCCACATCCGCGAGAGGTATATGTCATTACACTATCAAGCGGGCCAAAGTTCTGGAACAAATACATTAGGTCAACATCGATAATGTCATGACCAAGATTAACAACCCATAGAATATTGTTTGGTGGGGTTTCTCTCTGCGCCAATAATAAAACCCTAGAAAACTACTCAACAAAAACAAAACTATCAGACTGAGATTTGGGTAAATGAGATAATTGAGGAGATAATTTCTTGATTACGGCGCAGAAGAAAAGACTATTAAATAAGTGATGTTTTATAAATGACATTACCTGATTTATGTTTCATATCTTATGGAGAAGGACAATAGGTGTGGTTTCTAAAGATAGAATTATACGAATCCAATTTTATAATTGGTCATATCTATTTCAGTTATATCGATAAATAGACAAATTTAACCCTATAGTTTATGCGTGTTTTCTTTTCTATTCAAGACATTAGTTTCTTGGTAAGTCGTTCTCTTTATTTACAATAAGAATATTGTTTCTATTTTCTGCTCTCTTTTTTTTTATTATTACAAAACTAGTTTGGCTGGTTTACTTTTATTGTAAATGTGTAGAGAAAGGTAATCACTTCCTATTGATGAAAGGAAAGCACAATGTTGACGATTTCACAAACAAATTTTAACAGATATTTGACGACAAACAACAAAATCCATTTCAATTAAATAAACAAAAAATATAAAAACAAAAATGTAAACCAGCTTTGCTAATTTTATCCTAAGTGAAAATCCATGAAAAAGTATCCTCGAAGGGAGATTTTAGCCTCCTTAGAGTTGTTTATGTTACAGAAATAGAAAAAGCCAAACCTGTGAGAGGAATATGAGGTTGCGCTATCTAGTAGGCCTTACATCTTGAACAGAGACATTAAATTGTGATCGGTGAAGTCATGGGCTAGATAACCCAACCATAGATTCTTTGTCGGTGTTTTTCCCAGCATCACAAATATGAAAACCTATAAAGCTATTCAACACAAAAAAATAAACATAGAACACAAAACTATATATTCGAGATTCGGGCAAACAAGAAAAGAGAAAAGATATATTGTTGATTGCACCGGAGAACAAGAGGCAATTCAGGAAGTAAAGCTTTTTGAATGATGTTTTTTTGATGTTTTCTAGCAGAAGAGGTGATAGTTTCAAATAGAGGATTATGTGAATCCAACGTTATAAGTGGTCACATCTGCTTATATTATATATCTCTCTATAAAGTAATTTCAAGGCATGTGCGTTGCACGTGTTTCCTATTTATTTTTTTTAGATTCGTTAGAATGATTAAATTCTATGAGAACATGAGCTGCGGAGTCACAAATGTAATTGAATTATGGTGTTCCAAGACACACTTTTTAAATCCTTCATCAAAAGGAAATGACTCCTTTATTTGGTTTGCAAAAACGAAAGACCGGATAAGAAATGTTGTTGATCTAGGAAAGGTATAAGGCACCCCAGGATCCCATGGTTCTAACACGGTTGCTTTTATCAACTCTTACTTTACTTAAATTAATCTTGGATAAATTGTTTGCATATGTTTCACTTAAATTGTTGAATTTAATTAGTCTTAACTAAGACACAAAGTTGTGACTCAACTCATCTATACATTTTTCAAGGCGCGTAAATGTAACCTCCACTCATGTGTCAAACCTAGAATTGAGTGTACTCATTTTTTGAATCAAAGAACCTTTATAGTTTTCAAGAGGATTCTGATCAAGATTCATAAACGTGATCTCCCCATTTTGTTTACTTGTGTATATCTATGACGTAAAATTGTGACCTTAACTAAGACGATAGATTATGTACACTTTCCCTAGATCTTAAAACTTCAAGCAATTACTTCACTAAGATGGGAACAATTATTTGTCGATCTTTCATATTAATAACTAGCTCTCGAACATGTGTTGCACGTTTATCAATTTTAATCTAAACATATCGTAAATGATAAAATTTCATACAATATATTATAGGAGAGTATTATTAAAATATAAAATAATGCAATATTTAACTTAAAAGAGCAGACAATTAAAAACAACAAATTAGGAACAAAGAAAAGCTTGTAATTCCTCAATGTTGCTCTCTTTCTCCCTTGACAAACTAATTCTATATTTTATAACTTTATTCCGGTATAAAACAATCCATATATTTTATAATATCAGGCAGATCATATAAGTGATCATGATTCTGTCAATTTTGTCACACAAAACAGAAAGGAATTGACTAATTGATTATTAAACTACGATCTTGAAGGACAACCTTTTATCAGGTATCACTGCTACGTTGGAAAACACTATAATAAACCCTAAAACTAGTTTTCTATTTCGCATAACAAACAACAAAATGTCATCTCATAAAATTTACATAGAATATAAAAAAGCATCACAATTTTACTTAATTATTTGATGAAAAATGAGCAAAGAAAATGTAGAACTAACAAATCGAGGGTAAATTGTTACATACCTGGTTAATTTGTATCATTCGATGATGAAAGTTTAAATATCTATATATATTGGATGTTTAATGAGCAAAATTCAATATAAGTCCATCATTAATTGATTGATATACCATGAGTTTACGGTATTGTTAATAAATTTCACTTGAGATTTGTGTGTGTCTAGGGACATTTTGTATTAGTTCTTATGTGTTTTTCTCATGTTTTCAGGAAATAAGTTCAGATGCAGAGATTTGAAGACTCAACTGAAAGACATGCAGAAAAAGGCATCTACAGAGGCAACCTACAGATCGTAGGTCCAGTTACGCCCCGTAGATGATGGACGTCGATGGGCAGAAAGGCATGGCTGAAGATCAAGGAATTCTCGACCAAGTGTGGAACCACGATTTCAAATTACGGATCGTAGATTGATCTACCGACCGTACTATTGCTCTGTAAAATGTGACAGAAATTTTATTCCCGCACCTGATGCTGAAAAGTCTAAGTATGGAGCTACGGAGAGGAGTTACGGACCGTAGATTAACTTACGGTCCGTACTGTTGAACCGTCGAATGTGACAGAAGTTTGGAAGATTTTGAATATTGAAAATTTGCCCAAGTCTTGAGCCAAAGAAGGGATCTACGGACCGAAGATAGACTTACGAACCGTAGGTCAGTGTCGTAGATTGAAGACGCGTCCTGGAAACTTTATTTCCTTATTTCGTTTCCTTTTTATTTAGGACATATTATTCTATAAATAGGGTATCTAAACCTCATTTTAGGGGGTTAGACATTATTTCTTTAGTTCTACTTTCTGACTTTGGATTTATTGCAAACCTAGAAATTCTTGATCTCCTAATTGGGTTTTGAAGGTTTTGGTTTTGAAATTAAAGTGGAAATTCAGGGTTTGTTATTCTCAATTATGTAAGTTCATAATTCTTTCATCTGAAACAATGAATTGTGTTCATATGCTTATGGGTAACTAAACTCCACAACTAAGGTTGTGGAAACCATGAGCGATTAACAAAGTATGAATAGTAAATAAGCAATTCTTGAATAGTGTTTTGCATGCATTGATAATTATTTGGTTTAAAAGTCTTTTTAATGGTGCGCAACGTTAGAACTCGCCTTGTTGCTACTTGCCGGACCAAGGAGGTAATCAACAAGAAAAGAGTAATCAATATAGATTTAGTTTGATACTATCTAATAATCTAGTGTCAATTGGTGCGAAGTAATAACTAAGCCAAATATTGATGTGATGTCTAATATGAGGTAAAGGTAAGGTTTACTGAATTATACACACGTAGCCGGACCAAGGTTTGGGTGAAATTCTCTAGATGCCGGACCAAGGATTTAGAAATACCTAGCTTAGCACTTTACATGTAGTACACTAGGAAAGGATTGCTATTACTAGGATTACTGCGTTATGAGCTTGTGGGGAGCACGTACACCCTAGTTAATTCTCTCATCTTGATAACAACCAAAATTGACTTTTGTTTACTGATTACTTACTAAATTCTTACAATTTGTTTCATAAATTCCCCCCCATTAATTGCTTGTTTCTGTAAGTAATTTGACTAAACGAATATAATTGTTGGTTAAAGTTAAGTCTAGACCATTTTCCTTGTTGGATCGACCCCAACCTACAAGTTGGGTTATGTACTTGTAACGATCCCTTATGCTTCTTTAGGGAGGTGTAATTTGATCGTATCTAATTTTAGCGCCGCTGCCGGGAAATTAGGGTTTTAGATTTATTTTAACTACATTATTGAATTTTAGTCAAATATTTCCTAATTTTACTTTTTTTTGGTTTTTATCTATCTCAGGTTCTGACTGTAGTGTAGGCCAAGTACACGGAGCCAGGGTGAACCACTTACTCCTTACGATCCAGAGTTGAACCAAACTTTGCAAAGAATGAACAATCAAGGAATTAAAGTTAATCCTATCGGAGGCAATATAGGTGATGAAATTGAGTTGCAACCTCCGAGGGTAGTTGATTGGGACAACTAGGTTCCAGATGAAAATCAATTGGGAGGTACATTGAGGGTGCATGGTCCACCAGGTCAACGACTGCATGAAAACTATAGGGGCAACGTTAATATTGCTGAATCTGATAGACCTCTTATCCTACCCCATTTTCCCCGGGGCACACATTTGTAGTGACCAGTAGCTGGATGCAGATGCTTACAATGAAGGGCTTGTTCTCGGGGTTGCCATCGGAGTACCCACATGCTCACATAGCCAAGTTAAGGGTGGTTTGCAAGAGCTGTGTAGCTCGACCAAACTTGGATATGGATGTCATCGGCTTAGGAGTGTTCCCTTTATCACTGACAGGCGATGCTGTTGTATGGTTCACTGAGCTTCCTTATAACTCAATCTATACATGGGACCAACAGAAGGATGTGTTTTTGGCAGGATATTATCCAGTGTCCAAGAAGCTCAATCACAAAGATAAGGTCAACAATTTTGTGGCATTACCTAGAGAGTCTGTGAGTAGCTCTTGGGACAGATTCATTGCGTTCATAAGAGGTGTTCCGAATCACCATATGGATGATGAGTCGCTGAAGGAATATTTCTATCGAGGTCAGGATGAAAACAATAAAGCAATACTTGATACTACTGCTGGAGGTTCATATGGTGAGTGCACATACGCACAGATTGTAGAAAAACTGGAGAAGATCTGTTGCAACAATAAAGCATGGAGCACTACGAGGTCGGATACTTGGAGAAAAACAGTTGTCGTTCATGCTACCAACAACCAGTCTGCGGATGAGATTCGTGAGGAGATGGCTCAGATGAGGACCGAGTTGGGGTTGGTATTGAAACATGTGAGCGGAGGTGCGGAAAAGGTAAATGATGTGAACTACTTGACTAGAACTCCACCACCAGTTGAAGAGTGTTACTATGAAGAGGATGCTTATGCGGTGAATGATCAGACAGGGGGTTTCCGACCAAACGCCCAAGGATCCAATACGGACAATTGGTGGCAAGGTCAAGGAAACCAAGGTCGGAAATATGGCAATTACAACCGAGAGGGTCAATATGTCTGGGATGGGAACTTCAATCGCGACAACAACTATGGCAACAAAAATGATCGGGTTGGAACTTATGCTTCCCCTCATAATTGGGAATCTAGTACTAGAGAAATTGGAGGAAATATGGCGCATATTGAAGATATGATGCAGAAAATGATGAGAAGGTTTGATGCAACTGATGAGAATGTGAAGGAAATGAGAAACGAGTTGTCTGGTATTGGTGAAAAGGTTGATGCCCATGCAGTGTCAATAAAGCATCTAGAGCAGCAGATGACTCAGTTCTCTACTATAATGAACCCACGTCAACCTGGCACTCTTCCTAGCAACACCATCCAGAATCCAAAGAATGATGGTCATTGTATGGAAGTTACTACTCGAAGGGGTAAGCAAACCATTGATCCACCTATTCCATATGTGGTGGATGTTGAGATTAGAAAAGAATATGGTGTGGTAGAGGTTAGAGAAGAGTCTGAGAATGTGACAGAGAAAGAAGCAGAGATAGCTCTGAAAGTGGTCCCCATACCTAGATCTCCACCACCTTTTCCACAGAGGTTAGTGAAGAAGATAGAAGATGGTAAATATCCTAGGTTTATTACTACGTTGAAGCAGCTTTCCATCAATGTTCCATTGATAGAAGCTTTGGAACAAATGCCTGGGTATGCGAAGTTTATGAAAGATATGGTGACAGAAAAGATCTGTGAGTTTTGAAGATGATGAGAGATTGCAGCATTGTAGCGCTATTGCTACAAGGTCACTTGTGCAGAAGAAGGAAGATCCAGGTGCTTTCACGATTCCATGTACTATAGGGTTGTTACACTTTACTAAGGCGTTGTGTGATCTTGGTGGTAGAATCAACCTCATGCCATTGTCTATTTATAAAGAGTTAGGTCTAGGGGATCCAAAGCCTACTACGATGTTGTTACTTATGGCCTATCAAACCGTGAAAAGGCATATTGGTGTACTCAATGATGTGCTCGTGAAAGTGGAGTCGTTCATCTTTTTGGTGGATTTTGTGATTCTTGACTGTGAGGTTGATTTTGAGGTTCCCATCATCCTTGGGAGACCATTCCTTACCACAGGGGGTGCGTTGGTTGATATGGAGAAGGGGCAGATAAAGTTCAGACTGAACAATGAAGAAGTAACTTTTAATATGTGTAGGTCCATGAAGCAGAGTGGTCAACTCCAAACGGTATCTTCTATAACTTATAGAGTTGATAGTGGAACAGAAATGCAAATTGAAGGCAACTAGGTGTTGAGGCACTACCAGCAGTTATGATTAATTTCGATTAGGATGGCATTGAAGAGTACGATGAGTTGATAGCTGCACTCGATAGGTGCGAATATCGGTCAAAACCAAAGAAATATAAGTTAGACATGAAGAATCGTGAGTCCCCGCTCGCGAGATTATCTATTGTATAGGCACCGAAATTGGAGCTTAAGGCTCTACCACCACATTTGAGGTACATATTCTTAAGAAAGGATGATACTTTACAGGTAATCATTGCGGCAGATTTGAATGGGCGACAAGTAGAGTGTTTCGTTTCTGTGTTAAAGAGTTTCAAGCGAGCTATTGGGTGGACTATTGCGGACATTATTGGGATCCCTCCCGGTATTTGTTCTCATAAAATCCAACTCATGCCGGATCACAAACCTAGTATCAAGCACCAAAGAAGATTAAATTCGCCTATGCAAGAGGTATTTAAAAAGAAGATCATCAAGTGATTGGCTGTTGGAGTTATCTATCCCATTGCAGATAGTAGTTGGGTGTGTCCTGTTCAATGTGTGTCCAAGAAAGGTGGGTTTACTATGGTTCCTAATGAGAGAAACAAACTTGTTCTGATGCGGCCCGTGACTGGATGGGGGGTCTGCAAGGACTATCGGAAGCTAAATGCTTGGACAGAAAAGGACCATTTCCCTATGCCATTCATGAATCAGATGTTGGGTAAACTTGCTGGTTAGGGTTGGTATGGTTTTCTTGATGGTTATTCGGGCTACAATCAGATTTCTATAGCTCTGGAGGACCAAGAGAAGATCACCTCCACTTTCCCCTATGGGACTTTCGCCTTCAAACCGATGCCATTTGGGTTGTGCAATGCTCCAACGACCTTCCATCGTTGTATGATGTTGATATTCTCTGATATGTTGGAGGACACTATTGAGGTATTTATGGATGATTTCTCTGTGGTAGGTGACACTTTTAATTGATGTCTGAATCATTTGGCTTAGGTGCTTAAAATGTGTGAAGATTGCAATCTGGTGCTAAATGGGGAGAAGTGCCACTTTATGGTGAAAAAAGGGATAGTTCTAGGTCATCGAATTTATGAGAAGGGAATTGAGGTAGATAAAGCGAAATTTGAGGTAATAGAAAAACTTCCTCCACCTATCTTTGTAAAAGGTGTTAGGAGTTTTCTTGGGCATGTAGGTTTTTATAGAAGGTTCATCAAAGATTTCTCAAAAATTGCACATCCTTTGTGCATACTGCTCGAGAAGGAGTGTAAATTCTACTTTGATGATGCTTGTCTAAGAGCATTTGGTGAGTTGAAGGAGAAGTTAATTACTGCACCTATCACAATTTCACCGGATTGGGGACAACCGTTTAAGGTAATGTGTGACGCGACTGGAGTGGCGCTTTGTGTGGTATTGGGACAGAGGCGAGAGAAAATTCTCAATCCTATTTACTATGCTAGCGAAGCTCTAAATGTGGCCCAAAAGAACTCTACGGTAATTGAACAAGAGCTTCTTGCGGTGGTTTTCGCATTCAAAAAATTTCGATCCTACCTGCTTGGTACTAAGGTCATAGTGCATACTGACCATTCTGTATTGAGGTATTTGATAGCGAAGAAAGATGCAAAACCGAGGTTGATTAAATGGGTATTGTTGCTGCAAGAGTTTGATTTTGTGGTAAAAGATAGACTGGGGACCGAAAATCAAGTTGCTGATCACTCGTCCAGATTAGAGGAAGAGGTTATGCTTAAGCTTGGTGATAGGGTTCAAATTAATGATGCTTTTCCAGATGAACGGTATTGGCTCCTTCTCATGATCTGATTCCATGGTTCGCAGACTTTGCTAATTATTTGTCAAGCAATTTGGTCCCCCTGAACTTGTCTTTTCACCAAAGGAAAAAGTTTATGCATGATGTGAAGAAATTCTTTTCGGATGAGCCTTACTTGTATCGTAGTTGTGCTAATGGGATTATTCGTCATTGTGTGCCCGAGGTTGAGATGTTGAGTGTACTTGAAGCTTGCCATTCATCGCCTGTTGGTGGTCATCATAGTGGCTTTCGAACTGCGCTTAAGATTTTGCAGTGTGGGTACTACTAGCATACCATCCACCAAGATGCTCATTATTTCGCCATGTCTTGTGATTGTTGCCAAATAGAAGGAGGGATTTCAAAGAGGCAAGAGCTTTCTATGAAGCCTATATTGGTGATAGAGTTGTTTGATGTATGGGGCATTGATTTTATGGGTCCATTTGTGAGTTCACATGGGATGAAGTATATTCTTGTTGCGCTTGATTATGTATCGAATTGGGTGGAAGCAGTTGCGCTCCCCAACAATGAAGGTAAAAGTGTCACCACATTTTTGAAAAAGAATATCTTCTCCAGATTTGGTACACGGAGGGCGATTATCACTGATGGAGGTTCTCACTTTTGTAATAAGTTGTTCAAGGCGCTACTTGAGAAATATGGTGTCCGCCACAATGTAGCCACTCCTTACCATCCGTAGACTAGTGGGCAAGTTGAAGTGTCCAACAAAGAGATCAAACATATTTTTGCGAAGATTGTGAATGCTAATAGAACGGATTGGTCAAGGAAGCTTGATGATGCTCTATGGGCCTATCGGACAGCATACAAGACTCCCGTAGGTATGTCTCCTTACCAACTTGTATATGGGAAGTGTTGCCATTTACTGGTAGAGCTAGAGCATAAAGCTTTTTGAGCGATGAAGAAGCTAAATTTGGATTGGGGCGCCATATCTAATCAAAGAATGAATGACTTGAATATGGTTGATGCATTTCGCCTAAAAGTTTATGAAAGTTTAGCCTTGTACAAAGAGAAAATGAAGAGGTATCATGATCAAAGAATTGAAAAGCGAGAATTTGTTGTGGGTGATAATTTGCTCCTATTCAACTCTAGGTTGCGCTTGTTTCTGGGCAAACTAAAATCCAAATGGACCGGGCCATTTTTGCTCACAAAAGTGCTCCCCCATGGAGCAGTTGAGCTTGAGAACAGTGAAGGAACAAGGTTCATGGTTAATGGGCAAAGGATCAAGATCTCTCTCGGAAACAGAAAAAGTGTGCAAGAAGTTGTTGAGGCCTATCATCTTGATGAAGTCTGAGTAATCAAGAGGCCTGCGTCGTATTGCGACGTTAAATCAAGTGCTTCTTGGGAGCCTACCCAAGATGTACAATCTAGGCAACGATAGGTTTTTGTTTTCCATGTAGTAGTTTTCTTTGTTTAGTTGATTCTCTGTGTTAATTTAGATAGGTGTTGTAGTTTTGTACTAATGTTGGGTAGAATTAGCATAGGGTCCGAGTCTAAAAAGTGTCCAGAAAATGTAAAAATAATAGCCTAATGGTTGCTACATGTGCAGGGACGTGAAGCAAAATCTACAGAAACAGGTCTGGTGCAGAGGTCTACGGACCCCATCAACGGCATGTAAGTTAACCAACAGACCGTCAATGTCAACCGTAGATCCCAAGTAAGTTCCTAAATTTTTCCAAGTGTAAGAGTGACCTACGAACCGTAGATCGACCTACGGACCGTAGATCGACCTACAAACCGTAGATCGACCCATAGACCGTAGATCGACCCACGGACTGTAGACGGGGTCTCGTGGGTCCAAAACCCTTATGATGCATAACCCGACCCAGACTCCCCATTTAAAATACCCAATTTTTAAAACATTTCCCACAATTCCCAAATCCCTCAATTACTCCCTAATCGTCCCTACAACTACCAAATTTCAAAATTCACCCCAACTTCACTCCCTAATCTCCCCATTAATTATCTCGACTGATGATATAGTGCTGGATGCTTAATTCAGTGGGACCACCGAGAAGGAACCTGAGCCTACACGTACCAAAGGTAACAGGCACCGTTCCAGCAGCACTGAGAAGGTAAAATCCCGAAAGAGACAACGTAAGTGGGAGAAAGAGACTAAAAAGGCTTCAATTTTTTATGAAGAGTTGCGCCAGCAGAGAGTGCGTCGATGTGGGCACCACTGATGGTGCAGTTAGAGTGATCGAGAGCACTACTGAGGGTTCTATGATGGATGATGTGGGCACTACTGAGGGTGACCCAAGTATTGTTCCAGCGGGCTCCGGGAAACCGGACCCACCTGCTTGTTGATGAGTCTTCGACGCTATGCGCCACATGTTTGCTTCACCCAATCCATTATCTTTTACTATTTTTTTGTATGCATTGGGGACAATCACATCTATTTTTGTTGGGGGTGGGGTAAATGGATTGAGTGATAGGGTGAAGTCTGAGTAACTCAACTCATAAATCCTCTCTTGGGGTTTTCTTGCCTGTGTTCTCTTTGCCCAAGAGACTGCTTAATTTCTGTTGAACCGGCATGTGTTAGGATTGTATGTGTAGAAGCATGAGAAAGGATGAAGCATGATGGAAAAAGTTGATCTACCTCAATGATACCTATCCAAATTTTGTAAATTGTGCTATAATTTGTAGACTAGAATGAGTTGAATGTGTTGGCTCTGAGTATGACATGGTAAGGAACTGACTTGATGGCATGACTTAACTAAAACTTGAGCTGGGTAATCTGATAATCAGATAATGAAATTATGTGCCAAGAGTGTGTGAGAACAGTTGATTGTTCAGACAGTTTTTGTGCCAATCTAGAACTTGCTCGGTTAGTCCTGCTAAGACAATCTACTCTAGAGGCTAGGAAGTGATCATAGGCCCTTGTTCTGATAAGTCCATAAATTGCCTAAAAGAAGAATCCAACCAAATGAAATAAATGCTCCCTTTGATCAAAATGCTTTGAGCCTAAATCAGACCATTTCTTTCTAAACCCTTAACTCACCTTCCCATATACAAGTTGGCCCCGGTCCCTCCTTGGACATGTGCACCTCGATTTAGGCCGAAAGCCTAAGTTGAGGGTGGCTAATGTAAAAAGTAACGTCAATCTTGGCACTGACCTGACATCGGGTATTATGCACCTCAACCAATGGAAAATCCAAAAATTGAGGGTGGCTATGAAAGAGTAAACTGAAAGAAAAATGGGTATGAAAAGAGTTTGATGTTGAAAAAGAATAGAAAAAATAAAAATAAATAAAGAGAGGAAAGGATGTGACTTGTTGAAAGCTAAAAAATATGCAAGAAAAAGATGAAAGTAAAAAAAAATAAAAAAATAAAGAGCTACAAAGTCTAAAGTCACATCCATGGTTGAAGAGAATATCAAGGGAAAGAAGGCAAAACGGTAGGATGTCAAGAGTAGGGAAAGAAAGAGGTAGAAAACCTAATGTAATGTCAAGGAGGGCAGAAAGTCACTAAAAGTACCCAAATGTACCACACCTGACCCTGAGCCTACACTACAAGACAAGAAAGTCCTATAGTGATCCTAGAACCTAATTTGGAGAGTCTAAGCAGTGAAAATAAGGGCAAGCCTATGGTATTGAACACTAACTGTACTTGAAGTTACTTCTGAGTGTGAGTGTTGAATAAATCGTTGTACTCAAATTCATATTCATTGTGTGAAAAAGCGATTTCGTTTGAAGTAAGGGCACTAGTTACATTGTCGGAAAGCTGGTACCTTGGTGATAGTGAAACAGTGTATGTTGTGTGTTTGTTGGTCAATCTTTGTCATATTTTGATCTGCATGAATTAGCTTGTCGAGTCTAAGAGAACAAATTTTGCACCCGAAAAGAGAGTTTGGATAGAGAGCCATGTGATTGTTTGTGCTTAACTTGCTTGCTTCTATACAAGTGTCATTTAGAGTCTTAGTGCGTCGCTTGAGGACAAACAACGATTTTAAGTTGAAGGTGTTGATAAACCGTGATTTTACGGTATTGTTAATACATTTAACTTGATAGTTGTGTGTGTCTAGGACCATTTTGTATTAGTTCTTATGTGTTTTTCTCATGTTTTTAGGAAATAAGTTCAGATGCGGAGATTTGAAGACTCAACTGAAAGACGTGCAGAAAAAGGCATCTACGTAGGCAACCTACAGACCCATGATATGCTTCTTCAATAGGTCCATTTGGGTCATCATCATGGCCATGTTTTCATCACGCTCTTGGTTATTTTCCATTTGTTCTTTTTCCAGCCAAAGATTCAAAGGAGACACCTGATCTTCTCTTGTGTACAATGTATGATTAATTTTTGTCATATCATCAAGGAGGGTTGATGCTATGTCAAACAGTTGTCTCATGATTCCACTTCGAATGAGTTGGTCTACAACACTGATGAGTCAGGGATTTTGACTCATTTTGTGGCTTAATATTCAAAGTTTTAGTGTCCTCGATGCCTACTTTATGCTCTAAACAAATGTTAAAATGCTATTTTGCAGTAATGTAGGAAAAAGAGCAAGGAAAGGGTATTAACGGGTAAAAAGAAGCGAAAGAGCTAAAGAAGTTGAAGGAAAACAAAGTTGGAACATGCCAAAGCCACTCACCGAGTCGCTGAGTGGACCTTCTGCTCGCCAAAAGTTCTAGCAGGACAGCCCATGGACAAGATCAACTTGGTGAGCACAACTGATGGTTCGGCGACGCACAGAATAGATCGGCGAGCCAGACCTTGATAGCCTAAAGTTACAACAAAGAAAGCGTAAAAAACCAAGCCAAGAAGGCGATGAAAATGACACTCGGCGAATCCTCGATCAGGTCAGCGAAGCCAAACTTACTTCGTCGAGTGACTCCAATGTTGAAATTCTGGGAACGTATAAATGAAATTTTGAAAAGAAGAAAAATAGTTCCCACATTGTCTGTTCTGGGTGTTTGATTCTAAACATTGTTTTTACACTTTTGTGTAGAGATTTGAGGTTGGTTTTGATTTCTAGCTTCAATATGAGCATTTGGAGACTTGTGGATGTTTGCCCAATTTGATAGAAAACATAGTTGGTACTGATTTCTTGTTCTTTATTATGTTTTGCTAAAACCCCATTTTTGGTGGTGTGATTATGCAGTTGAATATTTCAATTAGCTTGTGGGTGATCGTATTTACTGATTTTATTGTTTATTTGAAGTGGGTTCAATTAATAGTTTGTGTTTTGATTGATGAATTGTAGTTGTAAATACAATTCTAGTTTAGCATTCTAATCTTGCTTGAGAAAGAAGTATTAGAGTTAAAACTTTTAATTGATGATTGTAGTGATTGTGTTGTTATGGATTTAGATTGAGAACGTGGGTTTAAATGCAATCTTACTAATCTAGCTTGAAAAAGTAGATTGATTAAGGTATTGAGTTGTTTTTATATGGTATGCTTGTCGAGGTTCGATTGAACTCACTTGATTTGTGATAGTTGATTGAAAATAGTTATTGTACCTAAGGCCTAGCCTTCCCTCTAAATTTCAACGACTTTAAGTAAATAATAATCAGCCATTTAGCGAAATTGGCATTAGATTATCACACTCCCAAGAAACCTCTCTACTTATTTACTCCTGGTTATTTGTAGTTGTTAATTGTTCACCCAAATCCCCCCATTTGACATTGATTGTCAAACCCTTGTTATTTACTTTTTTTCCCCAAAAAATGTCTACTTCTACAAATGATTAGAGCACCATTTTATATCATAAATGAATTCATTACTGTTTCCTCCCTGTGGGGTTGATGATTCCACGATTTGCAGTTATTTATGGCTTTATTTTAATAGATAGAATGTCCTCAAATACATATTTTGTTCCAATTACTAATGTAAATCCTTGATTTTCAGGTATTTGGATTGAGGAACAAAGTATGGACCCTACTGAGCAAAAAGGAAATAGGCAGTTGAAAGAACAAAGAAAAGAAGGATTGACGATCGCCTAACCCATTGGGCGATTTGCCGAATGGCCATGATCTCGCCTAAAGTTCCAATGTGCCAAGCCCTAAAAGAGAAAATCCAGTCGGCGATAGAAAAGAGCAGTCGGCGAGTCGCCAAACGGTTCCGCGATGCAGTGCTACATCTCCCAAAGTTATAAGTTATAGAACTTGAAGTTGTTGAAGGCCAAAGCAAAAAGGAGATGGAACAAAAGGGTGGCAACTATAAAAGGCCAAACCGAGTGGATCGGCGATCACGACTTATTACGCCATATGGTCCTTCGCAGGACATTTTTGGCAACTATAAATACATTTTTAAATTCATAGTTTAGTATCTAGTTTTCATTATAGAATAATAATTATCAGTTTTGAAGTTTTGAGCTTAGAACTGAGAGTATGAGACAATATTTTCCTTAGCTTTGAAGATTTGAGGATTTCCATTTTTGAGAAATTTGAAGTGGGACTTTGAGATTCTTCAACCTTGACCTTTGTAAAGAGGAAATTAATCTTACCTAGTTGATGGAAACACAATTTGGTAACGATTTCTATCTTTTTATGATGTCTAGCTAAAACCCCAATTCTTGGGGTGTGATTATGTGGTTATGGGTTGATTTAGCTGCTGGGAATTGTTAATTTCATAGTTTAACTGATGTTTCAAAGTGATTTCATTCAGTAATTGTGGCTTAATATAAAGGGTTGTAGTTGCAAATGCAACTCTACTTTCGTGTTTTTGGCTTGCTCGAGAGAATGGTTTTAAAACCAAGATTACTGAATTGATTGTCTGTGGGTATTGGGTTTTCATGGGTTCACTCGAGAGAGTGAATCCTAAACCCTTTTCCACACATTCAGCTCGAGAGAGTGAATAGTCTAAAGCGTAGGTTGTTCTTAATTGCTTCTTATTGGTGTTCGAGAGAAACCAATTTGATTCGGGGTATATTCTTCGAGAGAAAGTGTATCTCCACTAAACTCTAGCTTATTCACCAATTTACAGCTATTTACTATCAATTGCAATCACCGATTTGTCTACCTTAGCCCATAATCCAATCACATCCCAAGAACCCATCTCTATTTTTGTAATTTTCGTGTTATTTGTTGTTGTAGTTGATAATTACAATAAAAAACCCTTGTTATTTGACACATGTGTCACCACAAACTTTAACCATGCTTTTATTCGTAAATGTTTTTACCTATGATTGACTTGAACATATTCATGCTTTTCTATTGATTCTCAAATACGTACCACTCCATGTGGGATTCGACCCCAACTCACTTAGTTAGGTTATATTACTGAATAACGATCGCTGGCACTTAGTATTAGATGAAGTGTCCTAATACGTGAAATCAAAATGGTGCCGCTGCCGGGGAGTTGTGCTACTTAAGAATTTTTAGTTAAGTTCAAATTTGTTCTTGTTAGTCATAGTTGAACTTACTTAAATTTTAGTTTTGGTTTTTGTGTTGCTTTTTTGAACCAAATAATGGAGCTTGTAGAAATGGTGACCAAATAGACCTCTCTCTTTTGAGAATGATGATTCTTAGGGATAACATCCTAAGTTTCTGACAAATAGAGGAGATACTCTCACTCATTCTTCACAAAGTTGAAAATCACGACAAAGTGTTGAGTGAGATAAAAGAGAATGTCTCATTGCTCAATGAGATGACTCTTCCCATTCCATAACTGTGCAGCTGCTGGAGAACCAAATAGGTCATGTGTTGTCTCGTCTCTATCCCACAAATCAAGATTTAGTGGGAAAGTCGTGCCACAACGTTAACTATAGCGCTTCTTGGGAGGCAACCCAGGGTTTTACCATTTTATTTTTTATTTATTTAGATATAAAGGTGTGCGATTGTGCAGGTCAAAGTGTGGAAGTTGTTTGAAAAGTGCAGGTTGGCGAGCTGATGTTCCTGTCGGTGAGTCACTGAATAGATCAGCGAGCCTGACTTGGACCGCCATTGGACTCAAGATAATTTTAAATTAGAGTCTGTAAAACTCGGCGAGCCCAGGAGCAACTTGGTGAATCGCTGACCAGGGCGGCGATTGCGATCTAGTCTGCCGTGTGGACACCCACATTAACTGGAGGTCGTGTAAAACTCGGCGAGGTAAGTACCCATTCAGCGTGTAACTGAGTGGGTCGGCGAGAAAAACTAATGTCGTCGAATGGGCAAGAACTGGACGGTTTTTAATGGCCAAAGGTTTAAACTTTCAAACTCTTTCACTGTCCCTCACTTTGACTGTTCCCCAACTCAAACCCGCGGATTATTTCCCGTACGTTTTGTATTTTAGAGTGCTTTAGTCGTCATATTTGTGTACAGAGTGTATTAGTTTGCCGCCTAGCATTTCAAATTATTTTGATCGGCATCTACGGTTGGTTTTTTGAACCCCGAATTTATTTTTAGTGATTTTGTACTCATTTGCAATGATCTTATCTTAGTGATGTGTGATGGGCCTCTCTGATAGTGTTGTATGCTAGAATGCCTGTGTTAATTTGATAATTTTGCTCGTAATGCCTTTATTGTTGAATTCTCGTGATTTTGTGCCTTAAAATAGGTTAAAATGTTTGGGGTTGAGCTTGCATGTTGTTGGGTCTAGTCAGGTGAAGTCTAAGCAGCCTGTATTTGTGCCAAATGATGAATTTTTCCCAATGATAGTGCGGTTGACGTCATTCGTAAGGGAAAAAGTCATCAAATGGCCAAATTTGGCCAAACCGAGAGAAGTATCAGTATCCCCGGGGCATGGGTGTATTGGGTCTGAGCTTAATTTGATAAGTGCATGTGTTGATTTTGTTTTCGGGGGTTGCGGGGTTGAATTTGAAAAGTTGGGTTGAAAGTAGGAACGTTGGGTCGTTGGCGAGTTGGGTCGAGCTCGCTGAACCACTCGGCAGTTCACTGAAGTTCCCCATCTCGCCTTTAATTTCACGCTAAATGAGTAGTTTTGTTCGGTAACTTTTGGCAAGAAGCCTGAGGTCACCGAAAGCACTCGGCGACTCGCCGATAGTTCTTCTTGTTCACCCTTTGTTTGCACCCCTGAACCTTAATTTCACTGTAAATTTTGGTAGGCTAATCCCTGCTCGCCGAAAGGCCCTTACAATGCCGACATGCCAAAATTTTCTGAGATTTTTGGGCCAATACTTTCGGTGAGCCCGATCTAGCTTGCCAAAGAGATTCGGCGAGTTTGTCTGCAGCTATTCTTCTGTGTTTTTTGATTGAATTGTTTTTAACTTTTTCCTGATGTTTTGAATACATGGTAAGGACAAACATCGACATGCCACCCCAAAAAAAAGCATGTGGTATCACAATCAATGAAGGGGGATTAAATCCTCCCAAAAAAGGAAGGCATGAGCCTCTAACTAAAGGTCAGAGTAGAGGAAAGAGGCCCACAGTTGAAATAACGGATGTTGATTCCCGGGATTCTTTATCTGAACTTCAGGATGACCTGCCCTTACAGTCACAGTGGGCTGAGATCCAGGCTAAATCTAACCCTGATTCAGCTAGAGTGCCCTCACCTTCCACCCCTACAGGTTCAGATACTATTATATATAGAAGGCCTGGAGGGAAAATACTATAGGGTGAGGGAGATACTATAGTGGCATAGGTTTCAGATTTTGACTAGGCCCCGAGGCTCCTATATTCCTTCATGAGTCCGAGAATTCTATACAACGTATGGTGACTTGGTGCTAAAAAGCAACAAGAAGGCCAACGATTTCAGACCGGTTAAGTCAGTCATGGTTCGAGGTGCGGAATTGGGTGTTGCAGCAATATCATAACCATTACCCTTGAGAGAGCCACAGGGCGCGAGCACGATTATGTGGGTTTGGTAGAAGCTCAGTTCCTGGATGACTTGAAGGGTTGGCTCGCTCCCCTTCTCTTTGACATTACCCCGAGGTGGATAGAGGCGGGAGTCCAGATCGAGAAGAAGGATATGAATGTAGGTGCTCGGTATTGTTTCAGATTCATCTACAGCTCCATCATGCCTTCACAGAATGAATCCATCCTCCGACATGTTAAGGCAGCTTGTTTGGGATCTATCTTAGCGAAGAGGCGGCTCAACTTGGGACTTATCACTGAGCAAAAGATGGCCATGAGGGCCAAGAAGAGGCAGACATCTCCGTGATGATGCTAGAGTTTTGCAGGCGTGCTAGAGTACCCCGGGAAGATGCGAGAGATACTGAGGTTACCCTGTCTTCCTCCATTGACATCCGGTGCATTGAGGACGGGTACACTCGAGAGGAGGCTGAACGGAGGAGGACAACTCTGGTGGACACATCCCCAGAGGTGGATATTGATTCGATACCTGCAAAGGCAACTTTGCCTACTCCGGCCTTTGGGCCTTCAGGTACATCTGCCCCTTCTTCTTCTTCACAGGCCCCGGGTGACTCTACCTCGTCCCAGCCCGCCAAGATTACTTAGGCGATGATCTTGAAGATGGGACACCTGGCCCATTCAGCCGATGTGAGGGCGACCCGACTTGAGAGATCCATCACATGGATGATCGAGAGTGCCATCGTTGCTGCACTGACCTTCTTCCATACTTCTATTGACACTCTCACCAGGAGAGTTGAGGCTTGTGAGATAAGTAAGGGGGAGACCTCCGAGGTTACGGCTTTGAAAGCCGAAGTGGAAGATTTGAGGAAGGATGTAGACTACCTAAAGTTTACCGACTTTACTTCATTACTGGAGGCTGCTGATGATGTGGATGCTCTTGAGACTTCAGAGATTCCTCCAAGACCTGCCAGATCTTGAGTTGACGATTGTGGAGTCGGTGATCCAGACATCACTGATAGAGACATCCATGGGTGGGTCCAGTAGAGCTAATCCTTCTGAGATGACTTCGAGCACTGATGCCCAAGTCCCGAGCACTACATCGGGCACTGATTCCCCAAAAGATGGAGCCACTGTTTTGACAGGATTCCTCTTTACCTCCCTCTCTGTCTTACTTTTTGACTTTTGGATATTATTTTGCTTGCATTTGAGGACAAATGATTTTATTCGTGGTGGAGGTAAGGCCCACCTTTTGTGACCTTTTTTTATTATGTTTTTTTTATATATTGGATTTTTGAGCAATGATTGTGTTATGCACTGATTTTTTGGATGATTGAGCTTGTAGCTAAACTTTGTTTTTAATTGTAAATGATTTTTTGACCTTTCCAAAAAATTGTGTGTCACCTCTTGTTTGTGTTTGAATGTGGTTGTTCTCTTCCAAATTTGAGTATCAGTCTTGATCAAAATCGATGACTTGAATAATGCTCATAATCGAACAAAAAAGGATGTGCGGCTACGATGAGGCCAAATGAAGGTGCATCGACAATATGTGAACTTTTTGCATCTAATTGTGACTAGCCAAGTATCGAATTGAGTCCCTTGTGATGAACATTACACACTAGCGAAAGTGTGGAGTCGTGTTTGACATTGGTGTCAATGCCTTGTGTGTGAAGAGCTTACCGTGAAACATGTGTGATGACACTTAGAATTTGCCCCATTGGTCCGGTTGATTAAGTGATGCAATCTCTTGATATGATTGATACTTATCGTGACCAACGACACTAACTACGGTTCGAGTGTCTACGATCGTCGATAATATAGTAAACCAACCGAGGGTTGGGGTCGTGTCCCAAGGTAGTGGTTTGGAAAATATGTAGAAAATTAGAATTTCATTCTAATTAGTCGTACCTAAAGAGATTTACAAATAAAAACATTGTACATTAAGGGGGCGACACGAAAGTGTCAAATATCGATGGGGTTTTTGTCACAAGTACAGTAAAAACGGTAAAAAAAAGTAAAGGGAATCAAGTATGGGGAGAAGTTATTAGGGTGTGACCGCAATACAAATTGATTTAAATCGTTGGGTACAAGTTTTTGATAGGAAATTTGCAAGATAATAGTGACTAGGCTAAGCTTTAGATGGAAATAAGTTCTCTCTCGAGAAACTTACCCCGTTTCAAATGAGTTCCTCTCAGACACCCATTAGCCGCATGAAGGCCAGCCTACTCCTTACCCCACTCACTATCTCGAGCTAAGTATTAGGATATGGGAGTAGCGCTCACCGTCTCTGGCTGAACCTCATGTCGACCCACTCCTTAGGCCATCAGTCTAGAGGTCTTGGTTTCGCGATCTTTCTCTTGAGCAAGTCAAAAACACATGGGTGGTTTTGTATTCGCAACTACAAACCCATTATATTAAACCACAAGTAATAGGTGAAATCACCATTAAAATACATCTAACATATCAGCAAACAAGACCCAACAATAATATTAACACATATTCGCTAAATCACACCCAAGAATGGGGGGTTTTTAGCCACACATCAAGAAATAAGAAATTACACCTAAAATGATATTAAAATCAAACGGGTATAAGAAATTAAACCTTGATTTAAGCAAATAAAGAAAATTGGAGAAGACCCACTTCCAACTTGGGGAAGATGAACTCCTTCTTTCTTAAAGTCTTTCCAAAAACCTCTCTAAACATGAGAGAAAAATACCAGAAAAATAGTATTCTAAGGTAAAAACTATGATAATGCTCGAACCCTTAAAAATAATAACTAAGTATAGTATTTATAGTTTTTTCAGATTTGGTGCTGCGGCGGATCATTCGGCAAGGTTAGTGGGAATCACCGATCGACTCAGTGATTCTCCCATCATTTGATTCATCGCCTTTTGTGCTTGTGTTAAGCATCTTCATGTCCTCGACCATTGGGTGGAATAACACTGCTTCGCGGAACTATTCGGTGTAGTGCCGACTGCTCCTTTATCTACCGAGTTGATCCTCTTCCTTCAGGGCTCAATGTGCTGGAACAAAAGGGGAAGTGTTTCCCTTCGACGACTCTCCAAGTGTGCTTGGCGAAGCTCATGCTTCAGTTTCTTCGTTCATTTTAGCCTTTTTGTTCCTTTTTGCGCATCAGTGTCAATGCTTTCACTCAAACTTCAAATACTTGAAACTTAAGAGTTTTCATCAGACATTTAGATAAAATAAGCATTTGAGGACACTATTTCTATCAAAATAAATCCCTAAATGAGTCCAATTTGTGGACTCATCGACACCCCCAACTTAAACTTTTGTTTGTCCTCAAGTAAAACTCAAGTTCAGCATTCAAATAGGATGTCTAAAATAGTGCTACACAAGACTCAATCATAAAAATACACAACAAGATTCAAACTACTCATGCAACGATTAATTCTGTACTTAAAGATTCAAGTTGTGACACACCATTACCAAAGATTATCATGCTTACAAGACTTGTACTAATGCTAGTTAAAACTCAACAACAATATTTGAATGCCCTCACACAAAGAATGATTCCACATTTGCACACAGTGGTTAATCAATTCAAGATCAGTAATAAGATGCAACACTCACACTCAAAAAGAGGAACACAATGCATGTTTTCACCCATAGGTTTTCCCTTATTTTCTAATCAACTTCGGTTCGGCCTACTCAAGATAAAAAAGGCCTTTTTAAGGCTTGTAATGGGGCTGAGTGCAAAGGTATGGTCATGTAGGCTTAGTGACTAAAGATCCTCATGAGTTGTGGTGCTCACAACACTTCCTTTTCTTCACCTTCTTTTATCAATTGTTCTTCTAGTGCTTCTAAGTCATCCTATTATTCACTTCTATGGATTGCTTGGTAACCTTATTTCTTTTGGACATTTATTCCACAACTTTCTTTTTCATTCTTTTCCTTTTCTTTTTTTATATGAAGGGTTTCTATTTTTCGCAACACCATGAGTCAGAGGAGACTTTTCTTGCACTTCTTGACTTCTCCTTTTCCTTTTCACCACACCCCCAACTTAAGCTTTTGTCTTAAGTTGGCTATTCACTAACTCACAAGTCATGAGGGTTATAGGTGGTGGTTGAATAAAGTCTAGGGTTTATCAAGTTTTCTTCCAAAAAAAAAAGGGTAAGGCTCAAGGGGTGTTAAAATGAGATTCACACGCTCATGGGTAGGCCACAAAAGAGGTATATGTCAAATTGGCTCACACTCTCTAAAGTTGACTAAGATCATTTCAAGAGCACACCTTACTAAATCAATCAAACTAACCGGACAAATTCTAGGTTTATTCATGCATGGTTCAAAGTAAGCTTATCACACAAGGCATCGATACTAAAGCCAAGCAAGACTACACACTTACGCTAATGTGCAACAGTCATCACAAGAGAATTAATTTAATACATGGCTAATCACAACGATATGCAAAAAGTTCACATATTGTCAATGCATCTTCATTTGTCCTCATTGTATCCGCACATTAATGTTTGTTCGATTCAGAGCACCATTCAAGTCATCTATATTGATCGAAATCGAGAATTAAATTTTCGAGAATACAACCACTTTCAACACAAGAGGTGGCTAAAATATTCGGAAGGGTCAAATATTTTTGCAAATGAAACACATAAAGGAGCCACAAGCTCAAACATGCACAAAAAATAGATAAAACAATTTGAAACAGACAACTCAAATACACACAAAACACAAGCATCAACGCAAAAAGTGTGGGCCTCACCCCACCACAAATAAAAGTATTTGTCCTCAAATAAATAACAATAATCAAGGGGTCAAATTAAATAAAGACCGAGATAGGGCTAGAGAATCATCCTCGTTAAGCAATTGTTTCGAGTTGGAGTCCTTCAACAGATGTAGCATTAAGTCGAAGGCGAGGTGGATACGTTAGGCAAACTGCTCAGTGATTCAGCATGCTCTTGTACGGCTTTTCTCAGTAACCCAACGTGCCTATCTTCAACCCAAGTTCTCGAATTATTCATCCGCCACCCTTTTCTGTGTTGGACTGCAACTTGTCCAGTTCGTTCCCATTCTATGACATCATTTCTACTTCTGAGTCGTTCGGCGCATCGCCAAACAAATTTGTACTTTGCCAAGCTTCACAGAACTTCTCAGCAAATCTGGATGTTCAAACAGCGGGAATCATCGTGGTCGCCGATTTGTTGGGCGAATTGCCGAAACTTTCCTAAGCTCCCCGAGTTTTACAGACTCTAAGTTTTGAAGATATCTTGAGTCAAACGGCGGAATAGAATTGATCGCCGGTACCTTCGGCGTCTGGCCAACTGGAACTGTTGCTAGCCATTCTGCACATTTTTAGCACCTTCCACACATTAATCTGTGAAACTAACTTACTGTTATTTCGTTAATATGCAAACAAAAGATAACGTGGGGTTTTGGGTTGCCTCCCAAACAACGCCTTAGTTAACGTCGTGGCACGACACAAGTCAACAATTATTCTTCATCCTCGGAGTTACCTATGGTGTAATTAGGTGAGTTCTCGGCGAATGGTGGGTATTGACCTGTCATTAAGTGGCCTATCTGAGCATCTTCCAGCTAAATCGTCATGTAGTTTGCGGTGGTTGTTTCATTAAGCATTTCGATGTTGTCTGCCATGTCATTCAACTTGTTGTTCTGTTCTTTGAGTTTTTGTTGAAAGATTGAAAAGGCATCATCACTTTGCACACCCCCTGTCTCTTTCCTTGTTTACACTCTCGACGGGAGAAGTTCTTTTCCCTCTCCCTGGCTTGCTCTTCCAATCCCATCACTACAAGAAAAAGGCTTAATTAAGACCAACATTTAAGGACTAGTCTATATTCTTGTCTCTAAAAATATATCTATTCGGATGAGATTATATTTCGGTCCTTATTGATATATGTTATTGTGAAGACATTAAATTCGGTTCCTAAAATTTTACTAATTAGTCCTAAAATGTAATTGGAGGCATTGAGGGCGCTTGAGCGGGAAATTTTCCGCCATACCAAAACTTTCCTTTTCACAAAAAAATTTAGGCGCTAAAAAATTATTTCAGAAAGTAAAAAGAAAAAAACTATTTACTAATTAATTTCTCAAAATAGAAGCTTGTCCTAAAAAGTTCCCTAATCGATATTTAGATCACTAGCTACTACAACTAGATCATGAATGTGTTTTGCCTAATCTCAACGATGCTCTGCCCTTGAATGGATAGATGTGTCTTGTTTTCTTGTATTGTTGTTGTCTGCCCTAATCTCGACGAAATTCTTCCAGTAAATTGATAAAAGTGTCGTCTTCTTCCTTGTGTTGTTGCTGCTCTAGTCAAATTAGAATTCATCACAGCCTTGCACGAGACAAAATTTTAGGTGGGCTCATTCTTCTGATCGAGTTGTTGCTGCTCTGCTCAAAATAGAATCCAACACAAGTTGCTTGAGACAAAATTTCAGGTGGGTCATCTTCTGATCAAGTTGTTGTGTTTCTTTAATAAGTTATATTAATGAAATTTTTTTCTTGTGTATTCAAGTTACTTCTCTTCTTCATCTTTTTTTTAACATTAATTAGGTTAATGATTTCATCTGCAAAAAATATTGTGTGTTGCCCTAATCTCAACGATGCTCTGCCCATGAATGGATAGATCTGTCCTATTCCTTCTGTTATAGTGTTCTGCCCTAATCTCAATGACATTATTCCAGTAAATTGATAAAGGTATCTTCTTGTTCCTCGTGTTGTTGCAACTCTGGTCGAAATAGAATCCATCACAGCTTTTCTCGAGAAAAAATTTCAGGTGGGTTAATTCTTCTGATCGAGTTGTTGCTGCTCTACTCGAAATAGAATCCAACACAGTTTTTTTGAGAAAAAAATTCAGGTGTGTTCACCTTCCGATCGTATTATTGTGTTTCTTTCATAACTTGATATGTGAACATTTGAGCTTGTAACTTGATGTTCTCTGCTTGGAAAGTTCAATCTGGATATTATGTACACTCCAAACCTCTTTATTAGTTTACTGTTGTTACTGCTGAAAAAGTGCTTGTCTCAAAAACCATTCAGGGACTAGTTTCTCAAACTCGTCCTTATTTACTACTTGCGACGACAATTTCAGGGACGAGTGACGACCAGATTTTTGTGGTCTCAGTTGCGCATTTGGGACCAGATTTGTACTTTCAGGGACTAGATTTCCCTTCCTAAGAGACTGCTTTTCTTGTAGAGCATCACCCGGTTGGATAGAACATCTACTTGAGCCACCAGTTTATCCCATTCATATTTCTTTTGGGCTTCTTTGTTGGTTTCGACCATTTTGTCAAGTAGTGTTGCAATGACTTTGTAGGGTTGGTTTAGCATTCTGCTGTCAGAAAGGTGCTCAGCTATGCTTCTATTTTTGGGTTCGATTCCCCGATAGAAGCAATCTAGCAGTGTCTTATCAGTCATTCCATGAGATGGGCATGTCGGAAAAGTTGCTTTGAACCTCAACCACAATTTCGGAATTGTGTCCTCCCCTGCCTGTTCGAAAGTCGGTAGATTATCCTTGAGGTTCAATAGATTCAGGAGAGGATGATCTCTGTGATATTCATAGTGATCATCAATTTTTGTTTCCCTGCTTTGATTCTCATAAAAGTAAAACAAAACTACAACTAAAGTTAGTAAAACTAAAACTAAGAAAAACAAGAACTCTGATTAACTACTTCTTTACGTAACACCACTCTCTGGCAGTGGTGCCATTTTGATGCTTATCGTGACCAATGACACTAGCTACGGTTCGAATGTCTACGATAGTCGATAATATAGTAACACAATGGAGGGTTGGCGTCGTGTCCCGAGGGAGTGGTTTTGAGAATATGTAGTTAATTTGAATTTCCTTCTAATTAGTTGTAGCTAAAGAGATTTACGAATAAAAATATTGTAAATTAAGGGGGCCACATGAAAGTGTTAAATATCTATGGGGGGTTTTGTCATAAGTATAGTAAAAACGGTAAAAAAAAGTAAAGGGAATCAAGTATGGGGAGAAGTTATTAGGGTATGACCGCAGTACAAATTGATTTAAATCATTGGGTATAAGCTTTCGATAGGAAATTAGCATGATAATAGTGACTAGGCTAAGCTTTAGATGGAAATAAGTTCTCTCTTGAGCAACTTACCCCATTTCAAATGGGTTCTTCTCAGCCACCCATTTTCCGCATGAAGGTCAGCCTACGTCTTACCTCACTCACTCTCTCTCGCTGAATGTTAGGATATGGGACTAGGGCTCACCCTCTTAGGCAGAACCTCATGTCGACCCACTCCTTAGGACATCAGTCTAGCGGTCTTGGTTTCCCGACCTCTCTCTCTCGAGCAAGCGAAAAACACATGGGTGCTTTTTGTATTTCCAACTACAAACCCATTAAATTAAACCACAACCACTAGGTGAAATCACCTTTAAAATATATCAAACCTATCAGCAAACAAGACCCAACAATAATATCAACACATATTTGCTAAATCACACCCCCAGAATGGGTGTTTTAGCCACAGATCAAGACATAAGAAATTACAACTAAAATGATATTAAAATCAAATGGGTTTAAGAAATTAAACCTTGATTTAAGCAAAGGAAGAAGAATGGAGAAGACCAACCAACTTGGGGAAAATGAACTCCTTCTTTCTTTAAGTCTTTCCAAAAACCCTCTTCAAACTTGAGATAAAAATACCAGAAAAATAGTATTCTAAGGTAAAAACTATAATAATGTTCGGACCCTTAAAAATAATAACTAAGGCTAGTATTTATAATTTTCAGAATTACTGCTGCGGCGGATCATTCGACGAGGTTAGTGGGAATCGCCGATCGACTCAATGATTCGCCCATCATTTGATTCATCACCTTTAGTGCTTGCCGTCAGCCTCTTCATGTCCTAGACCATTGGGAGGTATAGAACTGCTTCACTGAACTATTCGGCGTAGCGCTGGCTGCTCCTTTTTCCGCCCAGTTGATCCTCTTCGTTCATGGCTCAATGTGCTGGAACAAAAGGTGAAGTGTGTCCCTTTGGCGACTCGCCAAGTGTGCTTGGCGAATCGCAGGTTTCAGTTTCTTCATTCTTTTCAGCCTTTTTGTTTCTTTTTGCGCGTAAGTGTCCATGCTTTCACTCAAACTTCAAATACCTGAAACATAAGAGTTTTCATCAGATATTGAGATAAAATAAGCATTTGAGGTACTATTTCTGTCAAAATAAAGCCCTAAATGAGTCCAATTTGTGGACTCATCATTGATCTAAGGTGACTTTAAAGAGTGTGAAAGAATCTGACATTACACCACTTTTTGTGGCCTATCTTGTAAGTGTGTGAACTCCGCTTGAACACCCTTTGAGCCTTACCATTTTCTTGGAAGAAACTGAATGAAATTGTGACCTTTTCTTAGCCATTACCCATGATCCTCATGATTTCTGGTTTGTTTGAATAGTCAACTTATGCCAAAAGCCTAAGTTGGGGGTGTGGTTAAAAGAGAAGTTACATCAAGAAATGCAAAGAAGTCCCCTTGACCCATGATGTTGAGAAAGATGGAACCCCTCCATACAAACAAAATGAGAGAGAAAAACAAGAAAAGAATGAAAAAAAAATGAAAAAGTTGTGGAATAATGTTGTGAAAGTATAAAGAAAAGGGGTGTCCAACAGTCCATGGAAGATGAATAATGGGGTGACTTTTGAGAATAAATTAGAATGATGAAGGAAAGGTAAGAAAGTGTTGTTCATAGAACAGTTCATGAGGATTACAACCATTAAGACTAAATGATCATACCTTTGCACTAAGCCCCATTACAGGCCTTGAAAAGACCATTTTTTTTATCTTGAGTGAGTTGAAACAATTATTGATTGGAAAATAAGGGCAAACCTATGGGTGAAGTCATGCATTGTATTCATCTTTGTGAGTGTGAGTGTGAGTGTTCCATTTGATTCGAAAGATTTAAATTTTTGAACCATTGTGTCTAATTATGGAATTATTCGTTGTGTGAGGGAATTTGAGTACCTTTGTTGAGATTGAACTTACATTTGAAGCAAGTATTGTGAACATGAGAGTCTTTGATAATGGTGAGTCACAACTTGAATCTTTGAGTGCACAATTGATCCTTGCATGAGTAAGTTGAGTCTTTTTGTGTGCAATCATGATTGTGTCTTGTGTAGCACTGTTTGAGACATCCTCTTTGAACTGTTGAACTTGAGTTTTACTTGAGGACAAACAAAAGTGTAAGTTGGGGGTGTTGATGAGTCCACGATTTGGACTCATTTAGGGATTTATTTTAATAGATTTAGTGCCCTCAAATGCATATTTTGTGCCAATAACTAATGTAAATCCTTCATTTTCAGGTATTTGGATTGAGGAACAAAGCATGGACACTACTGGGTAAAAAGGGACAAGGCAGCTGAAAGAACGAAAAAGAAGGCCTGACGATCACCTAACCGAATGGGCGAGTCACCGAATGATCACGATCTCGCCTAAAGTTCCACTGTGCCATGACTTGAAGGAGAAAATAAAGTCGGCGATAGAAAAAGAGAGGTCGGCGAGTCGCCGAACGGTTCCGCGATGCACTGCTATATCGCCCAAAGTTACAGAACTTGAAGTTGTTGAAGGCCGAAGCAAAAAAGGCGATGGAATTGTCCAAAGGGCGGATCGCCGAGTGGATCGGCGATCCCAACTTATTGCATTGAATGGTCCTTCGCAACACATTTTTGGCGACTATAAATACATTTTTATATTCTTAGTTTAGTATCTAGTTTTCATTATAGAATCATAATTATCAGTTTTGAAGTTTTGAACTTAGAACTGAGAGTATTGAGACATTATTTTTTCTTAGCTTTGAAGATTTCCATTTTTGAGATATTGGAATTGGGTCTTTGAGATTCTTCAACCTTGACCTTTGTAAAGTCAAAATTAATCTTACACAGTTGATGAAACACAATTTGGTAACGATTTCTATCTTTTTATGATGTCTAGCTAAAACCCCAATTCTTGGGATGTGATTATGTGATTATGGGTTGATTTAGTTGTTGGGTATTGTTAATTGATAGTTTAAATGTTGTTTAAAAGTGACTCATTCAGTAATTGTGGCTTAATCTAAAGGGTTGTATTTACAAATGCAACTCTACCTTCGTGTTTTTGTCTTGCTCGAGAGAGAGGTTTTATAACCAAGATTACTGAATTGATTGTCTGTGGGTATTGATTGGGTTTTCATGGGTTCAGCTCGAGAGAGTGAATCCTAAACCCTTTTCCACACATTTAGCTCTAGAGAGTGAATGGACTAAATCGTTGGTTGTTCTTCATTGTTGCTTATTGGTGTTCGAGAGAAACCAATTTGATTCGAAGTAAATTGTTAGAGAGAAATTTTACCTCCACTAAAGTCTAGCTTATTCACTGATTTACGACTATTTACTACCAGGTACAATTACCTGTTTGTCTACCTTAGCCATAATCCAATCACATCCCAAGAACTCGTCTCTATACTTGTTATTTTAGTGTTATTTGTTGTTGTAGTTGATAATTACAATCAAAACCCTCTGATATTTTACACTTGTGTCACACCAAACTTGAACCATGCTTTTATTCGTAAATATTTTTACCTATGATTGACTTGAGAATATTCATGCTTTTCTATTGATTCTCAATTATGTACCACTCCTCGTGGGATTCGACCCCAACACACTTAGTTGGGTTATATTACTGACTAATGATCGTTGGCACTTAGTATTGGATGAAGTGTCCTGATACGTGAAATCAGGGATCGACCCCAACTCTTAGTTGGGTGTATACTCGTTAGAGACCGCCTAAACTTAAAATGGGATGCAGTGTAGTTGAGCGTAATAAAAAATGGCACCACTGCTGGGAAGTAGTGTTTAGAATTCTTTTATTGAAGTTTAGTCGTAAACTAATTTTGTTGTAGTTGAATCAAATTATTTTTGTTCTATGTTGGCTGCTCTTAAACAGGTGAAGATATGAGTGTTAGCGGGGTCAATGCTAGCCATTTTGGGAACAGTGATGACATATGCAATTTGCACGATGTCAATGAAGATCAGTTGGGAAGTGCCGGTGATATTCGACTGCCTCCGACTGTGGGCAATGTGGTCTTTCATGTGCCAACACTATGTTGCAACTGTTGGAAATTAAGTGTCTCTTTGGAGGTCTTGCTACTGAGGACCCTCATGACCACATATGAAAATTTCTGGATGTGTGTGAGCCGTTTTCTTTCAAGAACATCACTCATGAGTCAGTCCGACTTCGTTTGATTCCCTTTTCTCTAATGGGGAATGCAACAAAGTGGTTGGCCGATTGAATCAATCACTTCTTGGGAGGAGCTCACGAATGCATTTTATGTAAGGTTTTTACCTCCCTCGAAGATGGTGAAGTTGAGGGAAAATATTGAGAACTTTAAGCGAGTGTTTGGTGAACCTATTCATGAGACATGGTTAAGTTTCCAGAAGTTTTTTCTCCAATCTCCAACTCACGGACTACAATCTCCAACTCACGGACTACCGAACAATGTGTTGTTACAATACATCTACTGAAGCCTCGATTCAGTCAACAAGGGTGTGGCATACTAGCTTGTTTGAGGAGGAATCATGCAACAACCCTTTGACATAGTATCTACTCCTCCTGATGAGATGAAAAAAATCAATCGTGCTTGGTACACTAGGGAACATCAGACTTCACCTTTAAACTTGTGGATGAGAGAGGAAAAAATGAAAAAGAAGCAAGAGTGGGATGAAAACAAACAAAGATGATGACCCAAATGGACGTATTGACGAAACATGTCATGGGAAGTGGTTCTAAGGCAGTGAATACGGTCGAAGTTAGTGGAGTGAACCTTGATGAAGCACACTTTGAAGCTATGTACAATGAAGAAGTACATTTCTTGGAAAATCACAAAGAAGGTTTATGTCTGAGCTATCTAAGGCCAGGCGGGAATCAAATTTGGAAGAGGAATCACGATGAAGGTTGGATTGACGGACATAGGGAATGGTGCGACCGTGGTACGAATTGGAGAGAGAGGGATGGTGACAAATAACGATATGTACCTCCCTATGAGCGTTATAAGCAAGAAAAGTCATAGGTTGATCCTCAAAATTTCCTCATCGAAAATATGCTTGCACAAAATCTCAACAAAGTGGAGGATCGGATAAGGTGCTAATAGAAATATAAGATGAAGTCTTTTCTCTAAACCAGACGGTTACCTGATATTTGATATCGATTAAGCAACTGGAACACAGATGGGTCAAATCTTGACTCATTTAAATCCAAGACCAAAATGAGGTTTACCGAGTGATACCATGGTTAACCCAAAGAATGAAGCTGGACAACGTGTCATCGTCATGTAACGACGTTAAATAAGGTGCTTCTTTGGAGGCAACCCAAGTTTTTAGTTTTAAAGTTTTGTTATTTGAACAACGGTTGTTAGATGTGTATGTTGAAAATTCGAAACTTGGGAGGAATACGCAATTAGGGGACCTCAGGTACCATTCGGCGAGTCACTGAAAAGGTTGGCCATCCCGAAGTAGATCAATTTTTTGACAAACCAAAGGCCGGAGTCCTGGTAACTTCGGGTAGAAAAATTTCCATTCGGCACATTGCCGAGTGGGTCGGCGACATAAGTAACATCGCCGGTCAAGACATGAATCGAAGGGTCAAAAGGGTTTCAAACTGTTGTAAATTTAAAACTCTCCTTTATTTTGCATTTTTACACCCTCATTTTAGATCATACTTCTTGTCAATTTTGTGTGTGGGAATCGCCACATAGTTGGATATTATCTCTCTTGCTTGCTATCTCCTCTGCCTGCGCTTGATATTTGTCTACTTTTGAGGTTGTTATCCCAAACTTGCTTTACTTTCTTTGCCATAATCGAAGCATGTGCGTATAATTTTCAAGTTGTTTTTGAACATGTAACCTTTATTGTGATTACTTACTGCATGTTTTAATATTACTATTATTATCACTTCCATTTCATTAAATAATATTTATTTGTTAGCAAATGTGATGTTGCCATTGAGTTATCCTCTAAGAGTATGTTTCTATTTTGATTATTTAGTTTTTATTATGTTTAGTATTAATAAATAAATAAATTGGTCGATGAAGAAATTACAGTCGATTTCCAAGGCCTCCATGTTAATAAGATGAATTTTTATTTTGAAAATATTATTTAATTCATTTTTTTATTCATATTTATTTCGTACTAACACTTTTACTAAGTATCTATACATTTACTCGAAGTTGTTTCCCATTGAAGCTATTTGAATGAAATTCAGATTATATTGTTTATATTGATGTTAGGCAAAGTTTAGGTCGTGTCTTATACTATTGTTTTATTTTATTACTATTGTATATTGCATGTTTAATATAGTTGTATATTATTTTATCTCCTCCTCAATTTTAAAAAAAGAATTCAGTCAGGATCCACAATTGTGAATTACGAAACACATTCCCTTTGGAATAACTTGAACCCCTTACCTAGAATCTATTGGTTTCATAGAAACTCTTTTATCTTAATTAATTTATTGGTTTCCTAATTTTTCGTAAAATTAGGTGCCGACTCATTTAAAACATGTCTTTCTTAAAATTCTTTTAAAATTGAATTAATTCATTATTTTTTGAGTCACCATGACATTTCGCCTTATTTGAAAAAAGTAGGGATGTAAACAGAATGACAACTCATCTGGGGTTATAGAGGTTCTCACCATTATGAGTTATTTTTAAATTGAGGAGTCAATATTTTATTGTGTTATTCATTATATCTTGTATATTTTATTGATTATTTGTATATTGTAGTTGTTATTTATTCATTATTTGTTTAATTATATGTATGTTGGAATTGCATCATGAAATATTTTCACCATTCGGCATTTTTATTTCTTACTTAATGGATGATTCTGCGGGCCACAGTCGTTTGTTATTCAAATTATTTATGGCAGTACCCTGGGGAAGGTAGCTGACAACTGGATGGTCAACAGTCGCAAACTTCCCCGGCCCAAGTTGTCCACTTGGGACACCAGTCCACTTCAAATAAAGCCCTCCCTTATTCAACTAGCGTAGAGCGAAGCGCAATCCTTGATTTAGCGCACTGACCTAAGACGACCCAACACCCAAGGCGTGTTGGGCCCATTAAAAAGACAACCTTGAGTCCAAAATGGCCTCCGGCTTAAATGGACGATCATTATCGAGTGTTTAAATTTGAAAGGTGTATACGTCATTTGATAATTCATAGTCTCTTGCGGTTGGGGGTTAATTTAATACCTTACTCTAGTTGAAGAAGGATCTTTACAAACTAACATTCTATCTAAAAGGTGTTGACATTTGAAAATGACAAAAAGTTCAAGAAGGAAGGATCTTCGATGAAGGCTTAGTTTTGGATTGTACCCTTGCATTATATCGATTATTTGTATCGATTTTCCCTCATTTTGTAACCCTATTTGATTCATTCATAAAATTTGTATAAAATTTTATTGGGGGCAATGGAATGTTGTCAAATGACGTAAAACATCATTTAAATTGATAGGCCTACCCTTGGCACAAAAGGGTCACATATTTGTATAGGATGAGCAATAACTGTATGTATATCATATGATATAATTGAGTTTGTCTTCAATCAAAACAATGCTTATGTGTTTAATTAATTCTTTATGTGATATTTTGTATTATTCATTATGAACACGAGCTAACACTTTAACCTTTTGAGTTTTTCTTCCTTTTTAGTGAGATCTTGATTTATGTCAGAATTTAAAGGTCATTTCTCATCCGTAATTGCAAGTAACAGGAGGACTCACGAAATTTGAGTCTTTGGATTTCACAAGACATTAATATCCAGTCAAAAAGACAAATCAGGGGAGTCTTTGTATATGAGGTTGCACTCATATATATTTCATTATGTATCTTGCATGTCGGCCCTCCTTTCACTAATTTCTCATATTTATGCAGGGAAACCTTCCTCGACAACAGTTGGGGATTGTGATAATAATGTATAGTTTTTATGAATAATTGGGAGAACACACAGTTCGAAGAGACATCCAAAAAAGAATACAACAACAAGTGGTTACTATAAAATTGGGAGACCACATTCAACGGACAGTGCAAAGATTAATAGTTAAGAGGATATAAGAATTGCTCCGAGTTTGTCTAAATCTTGAAATTGTTTTATGTCGTATCTAAACGAACTACGCATACCTGATTGTGCATATTTTAGGGTCATATCTGCATGAACTACGCACACTTGATTCTCATCTCGATGAGATATATAGGTGATGCTTATAGTGACCAACGACATTAACCTACGGTACGAGTGTCTACGATCGTCTATAATATAGTAACCCAACCAAGGGTTGGGGTCGTGTCCCAAGGAAGTGCTTTTAAGAATTTAGAAAAAAATAAAAAATTAGTTCTAATTAGTCATAGCTAAAAACATTAACGAATAAAAACATAGTAAATTAAGGGGGTGACACAAAAGTGTCAATTAACAAATAGGGGTTTTGTCACAATGGTAATAAAAATAACAAAATTTAAAGAAGAGATCAAGTAGGGGGAGAAGTTCATGGGGTGTGACCGCAATATAAATTGATATAAATCGTTGAGTACAAGCTTTCGATAGGAAAATTTTAAGTTAATAGTGACTAGGCTAAACTTTAGATGGAAATAAGTTCCCTCTCGGACAACTTATCCCGTTTCAAATGTGTTCCTCTTGGACACCCATTTGCCGCATGAAGGCCAACCTATGCCTTACCCCACTCACTCTCTCGAGCTGAGTGTTAGGATATGGGACTAGGGATCACCATCTCGGGTTGAACCTCATGTCGACCCACTCCTTAGGCCATCATTGTAGCGGTCTTGGTTTCGCGACCTCTCTCTCGAGCAAGACGAAAACACATGGGTGCTTTTGTATTTGCAATTACAAACACATTAAATTAAACCAGAACCACTAGGTGAAATCACCATAAAATACATCTAACCTATCAGCAAACATGACCCAACAATAATATCAACACATATTTGCTAAATCACACCCCAAGAATGGAGGATTTAGCTAGACATGAACAAGAGATAGAAATTTATACCTAAATAATCTTGCATTCAAATGGGTATGAAGATTTAAGTCTTGTTACAGGCCAAGAATGAAGAATCCAAGAGACCCAACTCCAAATCTAGAAGATGAAACCCTCTTCTTTTTCAAGTCTCCAAAACCCTCTCAAACTTAGATAAAAAATATCAAAAAGTAATATTCTATATGAAAATGATAATAATAATTCAACTCCCTTAAAATTAATAAAGAGTTTAGTATTTATAGACTTCAGAAAATAGTGTTGGCAGATCGCTCGGTGAGGTTAGTCGCGAACGCTAAATGACTCGGCGATTCGACCTTCTTCTAATTCATCGCCGTTTGTTCTTTGCCTTCAGCATCTATACATATCTGGATCATTGTGCGGTATACTTCTGCTTCGCGGAACTGATTGGCGAACTACTGGCTGCTCCTTTCATCGCCTTTTTTATTCTTCTCCTTTAGGGTTTCGCGTACTGGAACAAAGGGTGAAGTGCGTCCCTTCGGCGAATCGCCAAGCATGCTTGGTGATGCTCAGGCTTCAGCTTCTTCGTTCTTTTCAGCCTTTTTGTTCCTTTTTGCGCCTTAGTGTCCATGCTTCCACTAAAATTTCAAATACCTGAAACTTAATTGTTTTTATCAGATATTGAGAAAAAATAAGCATTCGAGGACACAATTTCTTTTCAAATATTGCCCTAGATGAGTCCAAAAATTGGACTCATCATAACCACCAACTTAAATTTTTGCTTGTCCTCAAGCAAACTCAAGTTCAGCTGTTCAAAAAGGTGTCTCAAATAGTGCTACACAATACTAAATCATGAACATACACAACAAAACTAAAATTACTCATGCAAAGATCAATTGTGCACTCAAAGATTCAACTTGTGACACATCAATACCAAAGATTCTCATGCTCTCAATACTTGCTACTTGTGCAAGTCAAGCTTTACAAAAAGTATTTAAATGCCCTCACAGAAAGAATTATTCCATATTCACACAGAGGTTAATCAATTCAAGATCAGGAATAAGATGCAACAATCACACTCAAAAAGAGGAACAAAATGCATGTTTTCACCCATAGGCTTGCCCTTATTTTCCGATCGATCTTCGATTCGGCTCACTCAAGATCAAAAAGGTCTTTCTAAGTCTTGTAATGGGGATGAGTGCAAAGGTATGATTATTTACGCTCAATGACTTTTTCCTCGTTAGATGTGGTATTCTCAAGGCATCCCCTTCTTTTTCTTTTTCAATTTTTTTTCTAGTTTTTCTAAGTCATCTTTTTATTCAATTCCATGGATTACTTGGAAACCCAATTTTTTTTGGTGGGTTTCCATTGTTCTGTAACACCATGGGTTAAGGGAGACTTTTCTTTCACTTCTTGACTTCTCCTTTTCCTTTTCACCACACCCCCAACTTAGGCTTTTGGCCTAAGTTGGCTATTCGCTAAACCACAAATCAAGAAGATTATAGGTAGTGGGTCAAGTAAGGTCTATGGTTCATCAAAGTTCTTCCAAAGAAAGGTAAGACTCAAAGGGTGTTCAAAAGAGTTTCATACGCTCACGGGTAGGCCACAAGAGAGATATATGTCAAATTTGGCTCACACTATTCAAAAGTTGCCTAAGATCATTTCAAGAGCACATCTTACTAAATCAATCAAACTAACAGGGAAAGTTCTAGGTTTATTCATGCAATGTTCAAAGTAATCTTATCACACAAGGCATCGATACTTAGGTCCAACAAGACCACACACTTTTGCCAGTGCGCAACAGTCATTACAAAAGAATCAATTCGATAAATGGCTAATCACAACGAGATGCAAAGAGTTCACATATTGTTTATGCAACTTCATTTGGCCTCATCGTTGACGTACATTTATGTTCGTTCGATTGTAAGCACTATTTTAGTCATCGGTATTGATCGAAACCAAGATTCAAATTTCTGTAAAAGAAGAGCCACATTCAACACATGAGAGGTGGCAGAAATGTGCGAAAACCATTTTGCAATTACAAATAAGCGGAGCCACAAGCTCAAACATCCACATAAAGCAGTATTAACACAATTTAAAAGTAGAACAACCCAAATATATACACAAAATATAACTATCAACACAAAAGGTGTGGGCCTCACCCCACCACAATTAAAAGAAATTTGTCCTCAAATGCAAATAAAAGTATAAAATGTAGAAAATAATAAGACAGAGAGGGAGGTAGAGAATAATCCTGGTTAAGCAGCTGCCTCATCTGTCTGGGCATCAGTGCCCGGTGTGTCCTCCTTCTGACTCTGGTTCTCTGCTTAGGCTGCCGCAGTGAAGTTAGCCTTAATCATCTCATCTAAATCATGAACTACTCCAAAGGTATGTATCACATTGATGAACGCTCGAGCCCATGAAGGGAAAGCAGGGTTAATGGGAATCCTCCTGGGATTTGCTTCCTTGCTCTTTCTCTTTCCAGCTCTTTTGAATTGTTGTGCTCTTATGTGTCTGGGTGGTATGTTTCCTCCTTTGGTCTGGCCATTTTTGCAAAGTCTTTTGTACTGATTGAAATACTACCGAGAAGCTGGGCAGTAATGCAATCCAAATCTGCGCACAAATCAATGAACCAAAATACTCTCAGAAGTGCAAGAAATATAAAACTAGAGTGCAGGTGTGGGTTGTGAACAAATAAAAAGTGAGGGAAAGTGAATGAAGTTGGAACTTTTAAACTTTTGGCTTGCAAAGACCATCCAATTTTCAACCACTCGGCGACATTAGTCAAGTTTGCTCACTCACTCGGCGACACGACGACTATTTTGTTTTTCCTCCAAAATTTACAGAACCTCTGGCTTTCGAGGGTCCATACCGAGGTTTCCATCGTGATCGCCGACATTGTCGGTGACTCACCAATAATTTCCAAAGCTCACCGAGTTTTACAGTCTCCAATGTTGATGATGTCTAGAGTCAAATGGCGGATAAGATCGGATTCGCCGACCATTTCGGCTACTCGCTGACTGCATCTATTACTCGCCAATCTGCACTTTTTTGTTCAGTCTCCACACTTCCATCTGCACAATCAGCATACCATTATTTTACTAGGAAATAAGTACTGATAATAATAAAAATAAAGCAATCAAAGGGGTTTTGGGCTGCCTCCCAAACAACGCCTTAGTTAACATTGTGGCATGACGCAAGTCCAGCTTCAGACCTCAATCTTGGGGTTAGCCATTGTATCACTAGGCAAACCCCCTTATTGTCTAGGATTGAGAAGAGACGAGATATGACCCATTTGGGTTTCTAACTGCTTGATTGAAACTGAATGAGAGGTGACGGTCTGGCTGAGGGTAGACACGTCTTCTTTCATACCTTTTAGCATTTTGTCTGACCCTTCAACTTTGTTTAGGATACACGAGAGCATATCCTCGGACCTACCACCTTCCGAATCCTTGGTCTTCTGATGCTCGTGTGGAGGCACATATCTATCCTTCTTCCCATCCTTCTAATTTGGATTATGGTCCCTCCATTCATGATCTCGATCCTTCAAGTCATAGTCTCTAACGCATCCTTCGTTACCACCCTGCCTTGGGTAGTTTGAACCATAGCCTCTGCCTTGGTTAGCTAGAAAATTTACTTCCTCGTCATATATGGCTTCAAACTTCATTTCCTCAGGATTCACAGCCCCCACTCCCACAGCATTGACACCACAAGTACCAGCCCCCATGACATTTTTGGAGAAACTGTCAAGCTGCGTCATAATCTTGGCCATATTTGGGTCTCTCTCATTGTCTTTTTCAACCTGTTCCTTAGATAGTTGAAATGTGACCGGTAAGACCTGGTCTTCACGGGTGTACCACGCCCTATTGATGGTTGTCATGCCATCGAGATGTTGAGCTGCTACTGCATATGGTTGCTGCATTAACCCTCCGGGCGAGAGTTGGTCAGCTACACCTTTGTTTATCGAGTCTAGACTCCGGTAAAAGTATTGAAGGATCATTATCATGTAGACAATGGGTTGGGCATATTAGCACAAGTTTTTAAACCGAAGCCAAGTTTCGTGCAGAGGCTCTCCATTCAGACGCTTAAAGCTTTGGATGCTATCCCGAATAGTCATCATCTTCGAGGGAGGGAAAAATCGCACATTAAATACGGTTACCAACTCCTCCCACGAAGTGATTGAGTTACGTGGCAACTCAGTTAGCCACTTGCACGCCTACCTCATCAATGAGAAAGGGAATAGTCTTAATCGAACTGATTCTTGAGAGATGTTTTTGAACGAGAATGGTCCACACACATCTACGAAGTTTCGAAGAGGTTCATGTGGGTCCTCATAAGCTATTCCACTGAAGAGTCCCTTCTGTTGCAAAACTTGCAACATGATGCTTTTTATGAGGAACACCGTATTTCCCTCTGTTGGAGGTAGACGGATGGCTCCAACACCTCCCATGAGATGTCGATCATTGATGTTGGGCTCTTGGACATCGTTGAAGTTGCTGATGTCGTCCTAATAGCCCACCTGGCTCCCGTTACTACCGTTAACACTCATGCTTTCTGAAATGTTTGTAGAGCAAGCAAAACAAAACTAAAAATTAGGTGAGTGGACTACCACTAACAAGAACAAATATTCTACTAATCTAAAAATTCTCAAATAACACCACTCCCCGGCAGCGACGCCATTTTGACGCTTCTCGTGACCACGACACTAGCCTACGAATGGGGGTTTTGTCACAAGTTTAATAAAAACAACAAAATTTAAAGGAGAGATCAAGTACGGGGAGAAGTTCTCGGGGTGTGACCGCAATATAAAATGATATAAATCGTTGAGTACATGCTTTCGATAGGAAATTTGTAAATTAATAGTGAATAGGCTAAGTTTTAGATGGAAATAAGTTCCCTCTCAGGCAACTTACCCCGTTTCAAATGAGTTCCTCTCGGACACCCATTTGCCGCATTAAGGCCAGCCTACGCCTTACCCCACTCACTCTCTCGAGCTTAGTGTTAGTATATTACACTAGGGCTCAGCCTCTCAGGCAGAACCTCATGTCGACCCACTCCTTAGGTCATTAGTGTAGTGGTCTCGTTTTCGCGACCTCTCTCGAGCAAGCCGAAAACACATGGGTGGTTTTTTATTTGCAACTACAAACCCATTAAATTAAACCACAACCACTAGGTGAAATCACCATTAAAATACATCTAACCTATCAGCAAATAAGACCCAACAATAATATCAACACATATTTGCTAAATCACTCTCTAAGAATGATGATTTTAGCTAGACATGAACAAGAGATAGTAATTTATACCTAAATGAGCTTGCATTCAAATGGGCATGAAGATTTAAGTCTTGTTACATGACAAGAATGTGTTGTCCATCTTGTATTCCTAAGATACCTAGAACAAAACTTTGAAGAAATTGGTAAGAAACAACAAAGTTTAAAGAGTATTTTCAAACTAGAAAATTAAAACTAGGAGAGAAAATAGAATCAGAAATAGATTAGAAACAAGATAAAAATATTTTTCTCAAAGAAAGAAAATCGAGCCCACTGAATGCACAGTGTCCCCTTAAGGAAATTATTCCCCTCAAGTACCCGAGGTTAACGGAATATATCCTCCCAGATAGAACGATCTTACTCACCGGTGTATCGGTACCTAAAACCACGGTGTCAGCTAACCACTCAACGGCAGTAAAGTACACTTTGAATACTAGATTTAGTAGTAGTAAAAGAAGTCCAGAAAAATTAGCTCAACTAAAATGAGAGGAAATCCCTCAATTTATAGAAAACAAAGGGTAGTGTGAAAAGGTTCTTATTGTGCCTTACCAGAAAGGTCACAAACCTTTGGAAAAGTCAAAATCTTTCGGAAAGGTCACAACCTTTCATAAAAGTCACAACTTTTCATAAAAGTCACAACTATTCATAAAAGTCTCAACTTTTCATAAAATTCACAACTCTTCATAAAAGTCGCAACTTTTCATAAAAGTCACAACTCTTCATAAAAGTCGCAACTCTTCATTTTCCATTCACACCTTTTAAAACCAAACAATCCCCGCATGAATGGAGAATGACTCCAAGACAAAGAAACGGACAAGTATGTGTACTTTACAAGCAAGAATTAATTGCATCTGGATAAGTAGGTTTCCCCTTGGACTTTCTGTAGTGAACATATGTCGGATATACTCGGTCAATCGGTAGATGCAATATCTTTGAACCGTCGAGCTTTGGTGTATACCTAGACAACCATATGTCACACAATTAACCCTTTACCATTAATGGTTCTTACGGTTGTGTTCGTTTCAGCCATGAACACCTCCTAGTTTCATGAGTGTGTAGAGAGATTGGATTTTGACAATTATCCTCTTTGAAGCGGATTACACTTCACACTCACATAGGTGATTTCTAAACATGTTATCGCGTAGATACACTATTTGGTTAAATCTGCCAAACTTAGCAAATCATTAAAAAATTTAAGCTTAATTAACTCATTAACAAGCCTTAATGTTGTATCCTTGTTCCTGAGCATTGTCTTCATCATGGGAATGGATTGAGTTGGTTGACAAGGCCGAACCGTCAGTCACAACTTTGTTTTTCTCCTTGAATCAAGCTCTTGGGATAGGTCTACTAGATAGAGTTACCTCCATGATGACTTGGCCTAAGCCGTAAACCCATTCCCTTAGATGATCTTTTAACTTTCTCTCTAGTTAGGCCTTTTTTGTAAGTGGATCCGACACACTATCCTTTGACTTTACATAGTCAATTGTGATAATTCCATTCGAGAGTAGTTTTCTAACGGTATCATGTCTATGTCTTATATGACGAGACTTTCCGTTATACATCATGCTCCATGCCCTACCTTTTGCATCTTGACTATCAAAGTGTACTTTACTGCCGTTGAGTGGTTCGCTGATCTTCTTTCTATGTTTCCAGATTCTGGTATGTGTTACAGAATTTAGATTTGTGAATTAATTTATGTTCTTCTGTTCTTCACTGGTTCATTAAACTTTGGTAACTTCGTGTTTCTGCTAAGTTTGTTGGAATCAGTAAGATTCTTTAAACACATATTGACAATAATTCTTCTTTAAGAAATCGAAATATTTTTTCTAATATGTTTCTCATTCTAGTTTCTCTACTAGTTTTAATTTTCTAGCTCTGAAAATGTTCTTAAACTTTAATGCGTCTTACCAAGTTCTTTAAAGTTTTGTTCTAAGTATCTTAGTAATACAAGATGAACAACATAATGAAGAATCCAAGAGACCCAACTCCAAATCTAGAAGATGAAACCCTCTTCTTCTTCAAGTCTCCAAAACCCTCTCAAACTTAGAGCAAAAATATCAAAGAGTACTATTTTATATGAAAATTATATTATTAATTCGACTCCCTTAAAATTAATAAAGAGTTTAGTATTTATAGACTTCAAAAAATAGTGTTGGCAGATCGTTCGGCGAAGTTAGTCGCGAACGCCGAGTGACTCGGCAATTCAACCTTCTTCTAGTTCATCGCCATTTGTGCTTTGGCTTCAGCATCTATGCAAATCTGGATCATTGTTCAGTATACCTCTGCTTCGCAGAACTGATCGGCGAACCGTCGGCTGCTCCTTTCATTGCCTTTTTTATCCTTCTCCTTCAGGGCTTCGCGTACTGGAACAAAGGGCGGAGTGCATCCCTTCAGTGAATAACCAAGCATGCTTGGCGATGCTCAGGCTTCAGCTTCTTCGTTCTTTTCAGCCTTTTTGTTCCTTTTTGCACCTAAGTGTCAATGCTTCAACTAAAACATCAAATACCTGAAACCTAAGTGTTTTTTATCAAATATTAAGAAAAAATAAGCATTCGAGGACACAATTTCTATTTAAATATAGCCCTAGATGAGTCCAATTTGTGGACTCATCAATAGGCAGCCCTTCTTGTGTTCGGTATTCATTCTTTCACATAATAAAAAATTGTGTATATATTTTAAGAGTTATGTATTCAGCTCATTTGAGACCAATGTAGTTAGGAGTATGTAAAAATGTTTGATATGATGGAGAATACTAACTTTGTGGTAAACCATAGATTCTTTTGGTACCTCTCATTTGTACTTTAGTGACGCTTGAAAATTCTCTTGTACATTCAGGATAAGAATAAAACAAACCTCATGGTTTCATATGCATTATGTGGTGAGGTTTTATATCAAAATTTAATTATATTGCATTGTTGATCTCGAACTTGGCCTGAATGTTTTTCGAGGTGAAATCCTGAATAATGTTTGGATTGGGAAAGGATTGTAGGCCTTTTTTACCCGAGTGTGCCTTTCAAACCTGACCAAATAAAACTTATCCCTTGTTTTCCCACTTTGAGCCTAGAGCCTTTTCTTTTGACAACCATATCTTATTCATTACCCTTCTAAGTGCTTACATGCACTATCCCTCTCTTGGCCCAACCTTCTTGAGTGCACCAAAGATGTGCAGAATATAAGAGATGATCCAAATTTGAAGATGCCAAAGTCAATGGATATAAACTCTCTCAGAGTCAAGAAAGCCAAAACGACTAACGACTGCAAGAATAAAATGAAAATATTCCAACAAAAAAATAGAGCAAACTGCAAAAGAAAGGGGTGGAAAAAATAATGTCCCAACAAATAACGACTCAAAAGAAGTAGAAACAAAAGAAAGGGGTGAAAAAAGGAGAAGCTCCGACGAATAAGGATTTAGAAAAATTCGAAAAAAGGGAGGAAAACAAAGAGGATCAGAGGCCAAAGGCGTATAAACCATCAAAAGCACGAATTTAGTGTGACGCTCAAGGAGGAATTCAGTCACTCTTATTCCAAATAAATATCCTACCCGTCCCTAAGCCTACATTACACGCCAATAATAAGTCGTACATGATCTCATTCCAAATGTTCTCACATTAGTGGAGATTTACATAAGGGCAAAGCATATGGTATCATAGTTGCATGCATTAAACATTCTTATGAGTGTGAGTGCACTTTGAAAAATGTCCTAAAATAAAATGCTTCAAATATGTGTGAAATAGGATATTTCTTTGTTGTGAGGGCACTTGAAAAATGAGGATTAGTACAATTCAAAACCTTTGTTTGACAAAAGATGAACAAATCTTGTTGATACTTAAGTATGTTTGAGGTACCACTTGAAGCTATGGGAAACACCTTGAATTCAATATTTGTTAGAAAAAAGAAGAAGAAAAAAAAGAAGAAGAGGAATTTACATGCAATCCTTATTGTTGGTACCGTATGTAGTCAAGATTATACTATCTTCTCACATTCTTGATTTTTCATTAGAAAAAAAGGGCAAGCGCCGACCTTTAATATCTTCCAAAGAAATTGTTTTTAGATTCCTTCAATAATGTTTGCATTTCCTTTTAAAATTAATTTGTTCATTGTAAAATGTGACATTAGACTAATCTCGTCAGTATCAGACGCCTATTTTACTTTATTGGGTCATTCGTTCCAATAATGTGACATATCTTTTGTCTTTAGGCTTTGAATATTGCAGGAATATCATTTTTCTATTTCATCATGTTCATATTGTACATTTTGTACTGACTACATTCTCTCAGATTCTTTGTAGTATTGATCATCTACTAGAATGGAACTACATTTGACATGATTTCTGGCTCAAAATGATATGTAGGCACCACGACGGCTCGATCATATACCCGTGTGATTTTCTTTTCTCCTTGTAATAAAAACTGGGACAAAAAAATTTAGATTTAAGATCTCAAAAATTGACAATAAAAATGTTATCTCCAACAAGTCAAGATTGGAGATCATTTCGAGAGTTGTCAAAAGATCTAATTAGGAGAGAATTTTTTAGGAAGACCTCAAAAATACCAACAAGTAATGTCGAAAGTTCCACTTAAAGTTCCATGTCCACTTCAAAATCTCCAACATCACAATAATGGAGAAAAATAAATTCAGGATGCGAGCCACCGGCGCCTCGTATAAACTCTAGTAAGACATGCGTCCCGAAAAACAAAATATATTCAAGAGTAAAATGATGGCTGCTCACATATGTCAAAGTTATAATGCATTTTGTACATATTCTCTTTTAAAGAATCTTTTCTCAAGGTTTCTTGACTAAGTCGCTAGCTAAGGCGACAATGTGTCTACTAATTGTTCGTTTCCAAGTACAGGAACATGTGAAAGCATTGAGAGGATGCCACTTTCAAGAAAATCATCGAGTCATCCACCTCGTTACAGTTGGAAAATGATCCAGCCATCCACCTCGTACTTTTTGACAAAAAAATTTGAAAAATAATCAACCATTACATTGCAAGTATTTTTCATGGTTTCTAAAAATAGTTGTTCTAAATTATTTTTCATTGTAGAAGCGCATAATAAAATTGAGTATATTTTTTCATTTTATGTATTTGTTCTTTAAGACTACAAACAACTCAAATATGTAAAGATGACACATAAATATATAAACATTCAATGAAGAGAAATGATATCTCAAGACATAGATAACGATAAAATAGTCAAAAATAATTTCTCATGGATGGTTATTCAGTTGTGTTAAAAAAATCACGCGAGATAATTTGACATGTAAGGGGTAGAAAAAAGAACTCTTATCCAGGCTTAGAGAAAGATAGTACTTGGGACAGGGCACTTTCCGTAATAAGAACCCTATGTTTAGACTATTTTAAGCTCAAGAAAATAAAAAAATAATTTCACCTCAAGATATTTGATGACTGCCAAAGACTTTTCGAATTTTCAGCAATTATAATTCATTTGTTTAAGGGATGGATGGATTTCTTTTACCCTTCATAAGAGCTCTCGAGCCGTAAGACCATAGAAATTCCTAGTGGGGGAATTTTATCTTTAGTAAATCCTACACATTGTGATGATTAATCGAACCAATGAGTACGGAATACTACATGGTTAAACAAGAATTAAGGAAACAAAAAGAAAAGAGAGACAACAGGAAGTTAAACCAACAGAAAATTGAATTTGAAAATTCAATACAGAACACCACTAAAACATCTGGTGCCATGAGCTTACCCAGCATCTTCATATCTTCCAATATAAAGCTACCTACCACCATCTCTCCTACACTATAGCGCAACAACAACATCCCATGTCGGCATACTAGCAGACGCTCCTGCAGTTCCTACCACACTACATGATGGCTGAAAATTACTTCAACTTGTAATAAGGTCATTTGTTAAAAAGGAACTTGCTTGGGCAACCTGAGAGGATGTTATCTCCTGTGCATCCACGTATCGAGGTAGATAAGATTTTGGTGATAAGGATATGCCACTAGGTGCAAACTTTAGAACAACACCATAAGGACATGCTGGACCATCAACTTTCAAAACCTTCCTAATGAAGTCTGACGGTGCCACCAAGAACATGTTGGTTCATCAACAAGTTTTACAACCCCAACGCGATCTCTTGAACTCAAGTAACTAAAAAAGTCTACCAATGATGAAAAATATTTTTTAGTATTAGGCAAGAAGAATAGAATGGTTAACCTGGCAACAACCTCTTAATAGTGTTTAGTCAAATTGTCTAACCCCGTTTCAGTTGAGAAATTGATTACATCAGGGCTGCAAAAAGAAAAGTTTCAGCACTTGAATGTAGCTGACAAGATCTATACAAAATAGTTAACTTTTATAAGAATTATTTATACTTTGCTAATAAAAAGAAAGATCAAACACGTATATATTCTCTGCAAACAACTTTTCTTGACACAATTTAGGAATGAGTTTCATAAAAAAAATTTCATAAGTCATACATGCATCTCAGATTCTCTACTTTCCCTGATAGGAACATAGACAACACGACTCATAGATGTTCCATTCTTGGTGATAATACCATACCATATATAGTAATGTCCAGGTTGTCCCGGAGAAATTCTAGCATCACCATTGTTTTCTTGACTGACTCTTCCAAGACCTGAAGGAACATTTCTACCAAATGGACCCAAACCATATTGTTCATCCAACACAAGATCTCGATCACTTGTTCTTTTTTTGAGGATAAGAACTATCAATTTCCCATTTGATCTTAGATCTTATAGTTTCCCTTCGAAGTTGGCTAGAACCTGTAATTACTAGTCTTGAAATAACATTATTAAACCTTATTTGCACACTCAAAGGTCTAGTTGGGATGTCAGAAATATAGTGTGGAAAACATCCAGATATGTTGGCCTCAAATTTATCTGGACGTTTTCCATCTTATGGTCATAACATCCTAACTAGACCTTTGAGTATGCAAGGGTGGTTTGACATGCTATTTCAAGACCAATAACTGTTGATTATAGCAAACTTAAATAGGCAGCTAATAGATCGAGGATTGATGAGTCAAAAGATAGTTTTTATCTTCATAAAATAACAAATGATTGAGGTCTTGGGTTGGATAAAAAATATCGTGTGGGTCCATTTGGAAGCAATGTTCCTTCAGGTCCTGTTGTAGTCAATAATGCAAATAACAATGATTCAAGAATTTATGTTGGTTAGAACCATTCTGGCCATTACTATATGTGGTTTGGTATTATCAGCAGAAATTGAACATCTTTGTGTCGTGTTTTCTTTGGTCTTATCAGGGAAAATATAGAATATGAGATGAAAGAATGATTTGACGGAATTTCTTATGAAACTCATTCCAAAATTGTGTCAAGAAATTTTTTTAGGACAAAATATATGCATCTTTGATCCTTCTTTGGATAAGCACAGTATATATATTTCTGATATAAGTTAACTATTTTGCATGGATTTTGTCAGCTACATTCAAGTGCTGATATTTTTCTTTTTGCAGGCCTCATGTTGTCAACTACTCAGCCAAAACGGGGTTACACAAGTTGACTAAAATTATTCAGATGTTGTTTTCGAGTTTAACATTTTCTTCTTATTTTTGTAGTCCTGATATGGCAAATGTTGATGATGGTTGTGGATATTTTTGTTGGTTGAATTGTTTCTCGGTTGGTTATAAGGATTATTAGGAATCTCTTGTTATAGGAATTTTTTAATTAATATTTGGTACTTTACTAAAATGAATATTGATTCACTTGATATGAGTTATTTCTCACGAAAGGTTAATGATGATCTTTGAATTTAAGGTTCTGATAGTGGAAGTTCATTTTTGCCTCTTTTAACCATTGGCCAACATATAAATTGCCAAAATGGACATCAATTTGTCACGGACTTAGAGTTTAACTAAACACTCCGTGCGACACTCAACAACTTACCCATGATTCTTTCACAATCTTGTAAGCCTTTTAAAACTTAGATCGCTAAGAGAATGAAGAAAGACACAAGAGAGTTTGAAACAAGGCTTTTGTATTGGTATGAAGATTACTTGCTTTTGCTTGGTTGATTTCCAAATGGATGCACCTCTATTTATACTACTAACTTAGGGGATAAACTTTAAATCATAATTGCTACATAAGTCCCTAAGCATTTACAAACAAACCCTTCTTATAGAATTCTCTGCATGCCTAGAATATTATATGGCTTTTTAAGAATTCTTCCTAGATATTCTAAAGTCTTTCCAAGAAGTTCTTCATGGCTCTATAATCTTTCATATAGTCTAGAATACTTATGCTACCAAATGGATAATTATATGCCATATGGCGCTTATGTGGCATGATGAGGTGGTGAGTCATGGCACTCTCCCCTACCTAATATTGTGACGACCGCGGCGTATTATTGTTGTATGAGCAATTAGATATTCTCTTCTCGTATGAAGGGCCAGTAGAACATTGACTTGACCAATGCCCTTGTAGAACTCCTCAGACATTACATCTTTATTCTCTTTTAGAACTTTCTCTATACATGGTGGCAATGTCACTCTACCACCATTTTTTTAGTCACACTCTCAATGGTTGTTTTGAACGTCGCTCGTCCTTCATAAGATCCATCATGAGTTGTATGGCCGATAGTTGATCTCTTCCTTCTATCTTTCGTATCTTAATCAGGGGAACCATACACGATCATTCTTGATCCATGAAAAGATTGTTGGAGGTAAGGATCGACCATTCTGTGACATTTTTGGAAGAACTCTTTCACAAGAATTATGTCAAAAGATATCTAAAGGAGTGGAAATAAAGTGTGGTTTGCCTTGACACATGCCTAGTGTAATGCTTACTTCATGAGAAACTCCATACACAAAAGTCGGTATTTTTTTACTATCTTCTGTGGGTATTACTTGGATTGTAACTCAACCGCAACTTTTTTATTGCATTTTTTGACTTGATGTTGGCCTTTGCACCTATGTCGACCATAGCACAAGCGGGTCATCCATTGATCATGATGTCTACATACTGTGCACCATATTCTTTCGGCTTCTCTGATTTCTTTGCGATAGCTTCGCATAATTCAATACGCCCAACTATGTTGCGTCTGAACCTTGCCATGGTTCTTATGCATATTTCTCCTTTCATTCCCTTAATATGGCGCAAAGGTTCTTTAGTCTAAGGAATCTCTCATACTCATGCGGTTCATCGTATATGTAGCAACGATTTCCCTTTATAGTCCATGTCTTCCTGTCAGCATGACTTTGACGTCCAAACTTTTTTCTATCAGACTTATAGGTGTCATGATTCTTGGGATGTGGTTTTTTCTCCACACTTTAACCATGATAACCCCAACCTTAGTCATTACTATCTCTCATGCTTTAAACTATCAAATCTTTGGATTGCATGATGTCTTCATCAATAGTCCTAACCTTTCGACGCTCCAACTCTGTCCTAGCCCGAATCTGTAGCCCATCCATGAAGTGAAACAACATATCTTCATCCGTGAGGTTGGGAATATGAAGCTTCAGAGTGGTGAACTCCTTCGCATATGCTCGTATGTTACATATCTGCTTCGACTCCCTAAACTTGTGATTTGCCTTATAGATAACGTTGTTGGGGAAGAAAGCCTTCTTTAACTCTACTTGGAATTTCTCCCATGTTTTGATCGTGAAATACCCCTTCCCTATCTCAGACTCCTTTCTCTTCCATTAAAGCATGTTAATGTGAGAGAGGCACAATACAAAAATGTTGATATTGTTCTCTTCGCTCTTCACTTTGTTGCACTTGAAGTAATTCTCCAAATTCCAAGGGAAATTCTCTACCTATTGTGTTTCACAAGCGCCTTTGAATATCGGTGGCTTGGGACCTTCAATCTTAGCCTCCCTATCTCCATCAAACGTCACATATCCTCCATGTTCAATTCTTCCCTTGATTGTTTCAATCTCGGCATTCATGGTTTTGATGGTGCTTAATGCATTCATGAGCCGACACTCAAAGTAATTGATGATTTCCTTCGTCTCATATTCTGCATGCCTACGCGCCTCTAACTCGTCGCGAATATTATCATTCTCCTCAAGGTGAAGTTCTCAAGAGTCTTTAACTTATAGTCCACCCCGTTCAAGTGCCTACCTACGATATCCATAGTCTACCCTACCGTATCAACACTCTGAGTCCACTCCATTCAATGTGTCATGTCTATAGGCTGCTTCCCACGTTCATCATAACTCGCCTCAGCGGCCAAAGGTGAGTGGGATGTTAGTGCATCACTTCCTATCGGGTCCGACAACAATTCTTCATTCTTCTTAAGATACTTCCTCCCTTTTAGGGGTTCCTTCCATCATCGTACCTGAAGTTGGTGGTGCTAGCAACATTAATATTTCTCTAAGTTACCATTCCCCTAGTATCAACCTTTGCTCTAATACCATTTTTTCATGGACAGAGATTTCAACTAAGCACTCTGTGTGGCGCTCTACAATTTAATCAATAATTATTTTACTATCTTAGAAGCTCAAGTAAGCCTTTTCAAACATAGATCACTAAGATAATGAAGAAAGCCACAAGAGAGTTTCTAAGGAGACTTTCGTATTGCTTGGAAGATTGCTCATTTCCTTGGTTAATTAGAAATGGATGCCCCTCTATATATACTACTAACTTAGGGGATAAATTTTAACTCATAATTGGTACATAAGTCCCTACATATTTACAAATAAACCCTTCTTCTAGAATGCTATACATACCTAGAATATTCTAAGACTTTTCAAGAATTCTTCCTAGATATTCTAGAGTCTTTCCAAGAATTTCTTCATAGATCTAGAATCTTCCCATAAATGCTAGCATACTTATGCTTCCAAATTGATATCATTATGCCATGTGGTGCTTACGTGGCATCAGGAGGTGGCGGGTCATGAGACAATGCTTTATAAAACAAACAAATGTCAAAAAACATCTGTTATTATATATATAAAAAAATAGAACAACTTACCAAGAAACAAATGTCTTTGATAGAAAAGAAAGCAAACATAAATTAGAGTGTTAAATTAGTCCATTTAATGATATAACTAGAGCAGTTGTGACCAGTTATATCTTTGGATTCACATAGTCCTATGTTTACAACCGATGCCTATTGTGAATTATCCTTCTCCTATAAAATATGAAAACACAAAGAAGGAAATATCATTTAAAATACTTCAATTACTTTTGTCTTTTCTTTTCCGTCACAATCAACGACTTATTTTCTTTCTTTTCTCATTTGCCCAAATCTCAGTTTGATAGTTTTGTTTGTGTTAACTAATTTTCTAGGGTTTTATTTATGGCACCGGGAGAAACACAATCAAACAATCTTCAATGGGACAGTAATATTACCCCTGATGTTGGATTAATGCCTATGATCTAGAAATTTGGCCCGGTTGATAGAGTAACCACATATACCTCTCGCTGGTTCAATTTTATCAATTTTAGAAATATCGACTACTCCAAGGAGTCCAAGGAGGCTAAAGATGCACACCAAGGATTCTTCTTTCATGGCAATCCTCTTAGGATCGAATTTTCTAAGAAGGTTTTTGTTTTTGTTTATCTCTAAACCGGCTTAGCGAATTAGGTCCTAAGAGGATTTCCATGAAAGAAGAATCCTTGAAGCGTGTCTTTAGTCTTCTTAGAGTCGTTGATGTTTCTAAAATTGATAAATCCAAAACCGCGAGAGGTATATGTTGTTACACTATCAAACGGATCAAAGTTTTGGAACAAAGACATTAGGGTAGCATCGATAATGTCAGGGGTAAGATTACCTACCCATAAAATATTGTTTGATGGTGTTTCTCTCAGAGCCATTAATAAAACCCTAGAAAACTCCTCAACACCAACAAAACTATCAGACTAAGTTTCGACAAATATGAAAGAGCGGAGATAATTTGTGGATTGCTACGGAGAGGAAAATGCAATTTATAAGTGAAGTTTTGTAAATGACATTTCCTTCTTTAGGTTTTTATATCTTATAAGAGAAGGAAAATAGACGTCGATTGTAAATATAGGATTAAGCAAATCCAAATTTATAACTGTTCACATCTACTTCGGTTATATCAATAAATGGAGAAAATTAACCATGAAGTTTATGTTTGTTATGTTTTATATTCATAAGATGGTGGTATTAATCTTGTAAGGATTCAACCCATCGATCATAAGGAAAAGAGAAGAAAATGTGATCGAAGAGGAGTATATTAGAGATACATTGCCACAAAGTATTTGAAGGAAAAATATGGAAAATGAGTGCATCAAGTTAAGGGTCAAAAAAGTCTATAGAGATGCAAGTCTGAGCTCGGGCGAGACCATAGGAAGCAAGAAAATGCAAAGACACCCGTTAAAACCTATTCTAATCTGATTTCATTCTTCTCCTAATCTAGTTGGCCTAGTTTTTGGGCCTATTCCATATGATATATTTTTGGACCTTGGTCCAATATTTTATTTTTATCAAAATACACACAGCAACTTCTTTTGTTTTTTTAAAAAAGTTTCTTGGTAAGTTGTTCTCATTCGTTATAGTAAGATGTATACTATTTTAAAGGGATTGGATAAAGACATGTAAGTTGTGACCTTAGTTTAGATGGTTTATTATGCAAACATTCCCTAGATCTTAAAACTTGAAGCAATTACTTCACTAAATCGGGGACATTTATTAGTTCATCTTTTCCCATTAATAGGTAATTAATTAAACTTATACATAATTTAGACCAAAAGTTTCCGTACTAACATTTTAAATCAAATTAATAAATAAAAAAAAGCATTGAAACTTGATTAAGATGATTAGAAAGCACAAAAGTACGTAACATCATATCAACTAAGAATGCCTGGAAAGTTTTAAGAAATAGGGCTACACCTGAAGACTCTTTAAAACATATTTGAGGGAAAGGTTCACCTTTCAAGATTGGTTTCTTTGGTTGGATTTTGGATTGCTAACATTCCTTTTGCAGAAGTCATGGCTACCTGGAATCCTAATATATCTCAACTCTATACTTATTGCTCAGATCCTACTAGAGAAACTATTGAACACCTTTTCTTACAAAGTGAATTGGCCTCTAGTGTGTGGAGGTAATATGATCGGGCAGTAAGGATCCCAAGACCTCTAATACAGGTGAGACAGACTTTCAAAAAATGGTGGCATACTAATGAAAATTACAGACTAAAATAGGTGTATAAGTGATGCTTATCGTGACCAACGACACTAACTACGGTTCGAGTGTCTACGATCGTCGGTAATATAATAACCGAACCGAGGGTTCTGGTCGTGTCCCATGTGAGAGGTTTTGAGAATCTGTAGCTAACTAGAATTTCGTCCTATTTAGTCGTAGCTAAAGAGATTTACGAGTAAAAACATTATAAATCAATGGGGGTGAGACGAAAGTGTCAAATATCGATTTGGGGGTTTTATCACAAAATCAAATAAAAAGAGTAAAATGCAAGAAAAATCAAGTATGAGGGGAGATTATTGGGGCGTGACCGCAATACAAATTAATCTAAATTATTGGGTACAAGCTTTCGATAGATAATCTATAGAGTAAAAGTGACTAGGCTACGCTTTAAATGGAAATAAGTTATCTCTCGAGTAACTTACCCCGTTTCAAATGGGTTCCTCTCGAACACCCACTTGCCACATGAAGACCAGCCTATGCCTTACCCTACTCACTCTCTCGAGCTGAGTGTTAGGATATGGGACTAGGGCTCACCCTCTCAGGCTGAAACTCATGTTAACCAACTCCTTAGGCCATTAGTCTAGTAGTCTTGGTTTTGCAACCTCTCTCTCGCAAGCCGAAAGACATGGGTGGACTTGTATTTGCAACTACAAACCCATTAAATTAAACCATAACTACTAGGTGAAATCACCATTAAACTACATTTTTAATCTTTCAGCAAGCACGACCCAACAACAATATCAACTCATATTTGCTAAATCGCATCGCAAGAATGGGGGTTTTCAACCACACATCAAGAAATAGAAATTAATACCTTCAATGATGCTGAAATCAAATGGGTATAGAGAAATAAGCCTTGATTTGAGCAAAGAAAGAAGAATCCAAGAGACCCACTTCCAAATCGAAAGAGATGAAAGCCTTTTCTTCTTCAAGTCTTTAAACCCTTACAAACTTAGAGTAAAAATAGAGAGAAAACTAGTATTCTTAGGGAAAGTTATAATAATGTTCGACTCATAAAAACTACAACTAAAGCTAGTATTTATAGCTTTCAGAATTAATGTTGCAGCGGACTATTCGGCGTCGTTAATCGGAATCACCGATAAACTCGGTAATTCGCCCCTTGTCTGGTTCATCGCCTTCCATTCTTGCCACGAGCATCTTCATATCCTAGATCATTGGGCAGTATAGTACTTCCTCGCGGATCTATTCGGTAATATGCCGACTACTCCTTTTCACCTCCGATTTGATCCTCTTCCTTCAGGGATCAGCACACTGGAACAAAAGGCAAAGTAAGGCCCTTCGGTGACTCGCCAAATGGACTAGGCGATTCTCAGGCTATCATTTCTTCACTCTTTTCTACCTGTTCGTTCCTTTTTGCGACATAGTGTCTATGCTTTCCTTAAATATTCAAATACCTGAAACTTAATAGTTTTCATCACATATTGATATAAAATAAGCATTTGAGGACACAATTTCTATTAAAATATAGCCCTAAATGAGTACAATTTGTGGACTCATCAACACACCCAACTTAAACTTTTGCTTGTCCTGAAGTAAAACTCGAGTTCAGCAGTTCAACAAGGATGTTTCAAATAGTGCTACACAATACTCAATCATGAATGTACATGAAAAAACTCAAACTATTCATGTAAGGATCAATTGTGTACTCAAAGATTCAAGTTGTGACACACCATTATCAAAGATTCTCAAGCTTGTATTACTTGTTTCAAATGCAAGTTCATGCTCAACAAAATCATTCGAATGCCCTCACACAAATGATGATTCCATCTTCACACATAAGTGTACAATCAATTTAAGGTTCGGGAATCAGATACAACGCTCACTCTCACAAAGAGGAACACAATGTGTGCTTTCACCCATAGGTTTGCCCTTATTTTCCAGTCAACATTTGTTTTAGCTCTCTCAAGATCAAAAAGGTCTTTCAAAGGCTTATAATGGGGTGAGTGCAAAGGTATGGTAATTTAGGCTTAGTGACTAATTATCCTCATGAATTGTGATGCTCATAACACTTCATTTCCTTCTCTTTCATCATTTTCTTTAGTGCTACAAAGTCATCCTATTATTCTCTTCCATGGATTGCTTGGAAACCCCGTTTCTTTTGCCCGTTATTTCACAACTTTCTTTTTCATTCTTTTCTTTTCTTTTTTCTCTTTTTTTTAGATGGAGGGTTTCCATTATTTTGCAACACAATAAGTTAAGGGAGACTTTTCTTGCACTTTTTTGACTTTTCCTTTTCCTTTTCACCACATCCCCAACTTAGGCTTTTGGCCTAAGTTGGCTATTTCAATCAAACCAACAATCATGAGGATTAAGGGAGATGGATCTAGAAAGGTATAGTCTTTATTCAGTTTCTTCCAAAGAAGGTTAAGTCTCAAGGGGTGTTCAATAGGGATTCACGCACTCACAAGTGAGGTCACAAGAGAGGTATATGTCAAATTGGCTCACACTCTTCAAAAGTGCCTATGATCATCTCAAGAGAAATCATTACTTAATTCAGTGGACTAAATGGGCAAATTCTACGTGTTGTCAAGCATGGTTCAAAGTAAGCTTATCACACAAGGCATCGACACTTAGTCAAACAAGACTCCACACTTTTGCTAGTGTGCAACGGTTATCAGAAGAGAATCAATTTGACACATGGCTAATCACAACAAGATGCAAAGAGTTCACATATTGTCTATGCGACTTCATTTCGCCTCATTGTAGTCGTACACTCATATTTGTTCGATTTAGAGCACTATTCAAGTCATCCGTGTTAATCGAAATCGAGATTCAAATTTGCAAGAGAACAACCTCTTTCAACACAAGAGGTGGCTTCGAAAAAGTAAAAAAAAATTAGAAGCGGTCAAAAATTGGGTAAAAACCATTTTGCAGTTAAAATTAAAAAGAAGCCATAAATTAAACAATCGCAAAAAATAGTTAAAACAATTTAAAACGGACAACCCAAATACACACACACAAAACACAAGTATTAATGGCACACAAAGGTGGGCCTCACCCACCACAAATAAAAGTATTTGTCCTCAAATGTAAATAATAAATATCTAGAAGTAAAAATAAAGAAAGACAGAGAGGGAGGTAAAGAGGAAATCCTATCTAAGCAGTCGCTCCATCTATCTGGGCATTGGTGCCTGTCATGTCAGAAGTCTTGGTCATGTCAGAAGGACCAGTCTCATTGTCGACGACATAAGGCATATTTATCATGGAAACCAGCACTGCTGCACCCATCAAGCCTTTGTCGGTCTCCATCGGGTCCACATTTTTGGCATCCATTGTTTCCTCAAGAAATTTTTCATCTGTCTCTACCTCTAACGCATGTCCAGCTACCTGTAAAAGTCTGGTGGTGGCCTGAGGCATTTATGACACCTCTGGCATCTTCACTGTTCCGTAGACCATGGGCATATCAGTGGACTTTAGTTGGTCCACATCAGTTCGCAGTGCAGCAGTAGTAGCCTTTAATGTTGTCACCTCATTTGTGTCCCCTTGATCACACTTGCACATTGATATTCTAGCTTCGAGTTCATCAATGGTGGCTCTTAGCAGTATCAAGGCATAACTCAGGAAAGTCTGGATCATGCCTGGAATGGAGGTTTCTAGGGCGGCGGTCCGATAATTTATAGACTATGCAAGCTACCCTATCCGGATCAAAACTTTATTCGTGATCAGAACATGGGAGGCAACATCAGCACTGGGTCTGTTCGGCAGCGCAGCGATAGAAGAACCTATTATAACAGAAAAGGGGGAAATTGACATAGATATACCTGAAGGTCCAGGGGCAGGGTAAGGTAAAGGTGTCCCTATGGGTATGGATTTAGTGGCTACCGCTTCCTCCTGCTTCTTCTCTTCTTGATCCTTGAGGTACTAAGTTTCGATTCTCTGGATATCAATGGAGGATGTGGGAGTGACTTCTACATCCTCCTTGGCATATCGAGGTACTTGAGCACATCTACATAGCTCGGTGATCCATACCGGGAATGGAAGTGAGGTTTTGTGTTGTTTAGCACGCATTAGAATCTCTGAAGCAATGATCATCCCCAAGTTAAGCTGAACTTTATCAATAATGCAACCTAAACAAACAACTTTGGCATGTCGCATAATAGATTCGTTTTGGGAAGGCTTGATTATGCTGCTAATAAAACTAAACCAGTACCGAGCTGCTACATTGATGTCCTTCTTTTCAATCACAACACCAGCTTCTAACCACTTGGGAGTGTTGTCTGAGATCAGCGGTGATAACTATTTCTTCATGTTGTCTAGCTTATCAATCTTGATCATGTGTTGGCAAGCATCCTCAATGTTCTCAGGTCGATCCAAAATAGCATTTATAATATCAGAGTTGCACTTGACCTTTCTCTCCGAACGACCACAGAGTCAACTGGTTTGAATAATGTTGCTTGTTTCCTTTCTTGTGGTATCAAAGCTCTATAAGAAGTGTAAAATTCTTGAACCAACTTTGGAATATATGTGCCACGGGGCATGTAAACATCTGGAAGTCATGATGCTTAAGAATGCTCATAATTTCTAGATGCCTATCAATCACTTCGTCTATGGATAGACATTTTTCTTCAAGAATTGTCCTTAGCCCCTAAGCTTTTGATATGTTTGTAGACTATGGTGGAGGATTATGTATTGAGGACGCCATCACTATCACCTGCTCTTGTGCTGAAGAAGGAGGTGTGATAACTTGAGGGGTCCCAGATCTAAATTGGTTATTTAACTCCTTTGAGCATAGTTCTGTCCTTCGGGCTATCACTTGCCATTCTTTGTCAGATTCAGTAGTTCAGGGTTTTGAGGGTGCTCCGCCACTCACAGAGGTGGTGAGGTAGGTGTCATAGCTACTGATATATTCCAAGCTTGCTTCTGGTGACGCCTGTGCTTTTCCTTTACCCTTCCCTTTTCTACCGATTACAGTAAGTTTCTTTGTTTTGCCTTTAGTTGTAGCTGCCTTCGCATTTGAGGTTCTCCCTGTTGCCTTCCCTTGACATAGAAGCGCTTGTCTAGTGACTTTAGGTTTGGTCATATCTGCAATCACATCAGAGCAAGTTAAATATGCTTGATTTCTTATGGATCACAATTTGCAAACAGATCCCCAACCATTGGGCAGATCGTGGATGGCATTCAGCGAAACGGGTCTATTTGCCGAAGATTACTTTGCGATATGGGCTTAAGGTGCAGACTAGGGCGATCAAGGAAAATTTATTATTATATTATTCTTTTTCTTTTTTTTTAATTTCATATAGGCGAATCGCCGAGCACCCTTTATGGATGCAGGTTTCTCCCCAAAATTTACAGAATCAGATAAACGCAGCATTAGGATTAAAAGCGAGCTGAGGCATTAGGCGTAACGCCGAGTGTTTTGGCTAGCCTGGTCTTGCTCGCTGAATGACTCATCGCCCTAATCATGATTCATTTTCTTGAGATTGGCCCTGCAACCTTCGAAGATAAAATTAAAAAAGACGCACAACTCAGGTTATGGTTGGATCCACATCAACTCCATGCTTCGGGGTACTTAGATTTCTCCCGAATCAAAATCAATTACAAGTAAATGCAATCAAGTACACTTTTCCTCAATCGTTGCACCAATTAGTAAGATCTCATCAGAAATGACACTAGGGTCGATAGCTCAAAGTTATAACAAGCAAACAGACAACTTCACATTAACAGAGAGGCCCAGCATACTTCAATAGGATAAAATGTCTTGCAAGAGTACTTACACTATACTTTGAAGGTGGGTTGTGAAAAACTAACATTTACTGCTGATTTAGCCAGGATTGTGATGCTATACGGCAGATCAATCCAGATCCAAACACTAATTAATTCACTAGAATACTTACTAAGTGCAAAAAATTTCAAAGCACTAAGTAAGTGTGATTTTGCGTAAATCAAGAGTGAGAGAAGTTGAAAGAGGTTGACGGTAGAATTCCGTTACTTTATACAAATTGTCTAGATCTCACCCATTCGGAGACATTAGTCATATTTCGCTTAGCTACTCGGTGATCCGCCAAGTGGATATCAACTTCGCCGAGTTTCACAAGACCTCCAATTGCATGAAGGTCCAACTGGCGGTCTTCCTCGGGGTATCTAATTAAGTTGGTGATTCGCCAACGGGGCTAATGTCCTCCATTCCATACTTTTCAGATACCTTTCACACACAATCCTACAAAATAAAATCACCTTTATTTTAAAAGTAACAAATTAGAAATACTTAGGGGTCTTGGCCAAACAGCGCCTTAGTTAACGTCGTGGCACGACATAAGGTGGTACTTATACTCTACTAGTGGGGTTTTCCTCCATGTCACCAGGCAATCCTTCTTTCGAACCCTCACGTAGCTCAATTAGCACTTGCGTCATTTGGGATTCCAGTACTTGAATGAACATAGCATGTGTTGTTGTCTTCTGGTTAATCACCAAGACATTCTCCTTGAGCTCCTTTAACATTCTATGATGCTTCTTGCATTTCTGGAGTAAGAGTGCCAACATCTCTTTGACCTATCCATCCTCCCTATTCTCAATTTTCTTTTGTTTGTGAGGAGGGATGTAACGCCCTTCCTCATGGCGTTGGTCTCCCAAATCCTCAATTTTCTTTGTGAGCTCATCTAACTGTGTTAGCAGGGTCACCAAATGGAAGTCTCTCATTGTTCTTTCCTGACCTAGTTTGGTTAATCTGTCTATTAGCTTAGTTGTTGTTCCATATGACTGCCGTAGTAGATTACCCGAGGCATGTTGATAAGATATCATTCTGTTTCCTAGATTTAGATCTCGGTAGAATGACTCTAGAATGAGTGTATCGGGGAGTCCATAGGTAAGGCATTGTCCCAGGAGTGCTTTGTACCTCTGCCATGCTTCATGAAGTTGTTCACCTTCTCATTGTTTGAAGGTCAGGATCTTATCTCGGAACATCATCACTTCTACTAGAGAGCGTTCCATATTCTTGCATGTATTAGTTGACATATTTACCTTAAAATAACACTTTAAAGAAACGCAAAACTAAAAGTAAAGTTTGAAGAGCTACACCTAAAAAGAACAAAAATACTACTTAACTACATTTTCTCAAGTGACACCATTCTCCGGCAGCGGCGCCATTTTGATGCCTATCATGACCAATGACACTAAATAAGGTTTGAGTGTCTACGATCGTCGATAATATAGTAACCCAACTGAGGGTTGGGGTCATGTCCCAAAGGAGCGATTTTGAGAATATGTAGCTAACTAGAATTTCATCCTAATTAATTGTAGCTAATGAGAGTTACGAGTAAAAACATTATAAATCAATTGGGGTGACACGAAAGTGTCAAATATCAATTTGGGGATTTTGTCACAAAATCAAATAAAAACAGTAAAATGCAAGAAAAATCAAGTATGAGGGGAGATTCTTGGGGTGTGACCGCATTACAAAATAATCCAGATTATTGGGTATAAGCTTTCGATAGAAAATCTATAGAGTAATAGTGACTAGGCTAAGCTTTAAATGGAAATAAGTTCTCTCTTGAGCAACTTACCCCGTTTCAAATAGGTTCCTCTCGTACACCCACTTCACGCATGAAGACCAGCCTACACCTGACCCCACTAACTATCTCGACCTGAGTGTTAGGATATGGGACTAGGGCTCACCCTCTCGGGCTGAACCTCATGTCGACCTACTCCTTAGGACATCAGTCTAGTAGTCTTGGTTTCGCGACCTCTCTCTCGAGCAAGACGAAAACAAATGGGTGGACTTTTATTTGCAAGTACAAACTCATTCAATTAAACCACAACTACTAGGCGAAATCACCATTAAACTACATTTAATCTATCAGCAAGCAAGACTCAACAACAATATTAACTCATATTTGCTAAATCAGACCCCAAGAATTGGAGTTTTTAGTCACACATCAACAAATAGGAATTTATACCTTCAATGATGTTGAAATCAAATGGGTATAGAGAAATAAGTCTTGATTTGAGCAAATAAAGAAGAATCAAAGAGATCCACTTCCAAATTGAAAGAGATGAAGCGCTTTTCTTTTTCAAGTCTTCAAACCTTTACAAACTTAGAGTAAAAATAGAGAGAAAAATAGTATTCTTAGGGGAAAATTATAATAATGTTCGACTCCTAAAAACTACAACTAAAGCTAGTATTTATAACTTTTAAAAATAATGCTTCAGTGGACCATTCGGCGTCGTTAATCGGAATCGCCGATCAACTCGGCAATTCGCCCCTTGTCTGGTTCATCGCCTTTCATTCTTGCCACCCGCATCTTTGTATCCTGGATCATTGGGTGGTATAGTACTGCCTCGCGGATATATTTGACGACACTCCGACTACTCCTTTTTTCCACCAATTTGATCCTCTTCCTTCAGGGATCAGTGCACTGGAACAAAAGGCGAAGTAAGGCCCTTCGGCGACTCGCCAAGTGGACTCGGCGATGCTCAGGCTATCTTTTCTTCACTCTTTTCCACCTTTTCGTTCCTTTTAATGACATAGTGTCCATGCATTCCTTAAATATTCAAATACCTAAAACTTAAGAGTTTCATCAAATATTGATATAAAACAATCATTTGAGGACACAATTTCTATTAAAATATAGCCATAAATGAGTCCAATTTGTGGACTCATCAATCAGGCCATTCCAATTCTCATACTATGAGTTCTATGGAAGAGGAAAAACACGATATTACATGGAGGCTCTTATTCTAGAGCCAAGATCATCTCAGAAATTATTTCTCACATTTATAAGTTTGCAAATTGAGGTTTGATTGGATTATGAATAGTCTACAAACTTGGCCTGAAATAGTTGCTCAATTTAATAGCTATAGGCCAAGTTTTCGTGACAAAATTGTTTAATGGTATCCTCCTTCTTCTATATGATTAAAATATAACACTGATGGTGCTTCCAAGGGTAATCCTGGTCCTAGTTCAGTTGCTTTCTCTGTAAGAGATCATAATGGTAATCTAGTAGGGGCTAACGGTGTGAAGTTGGTTGATTCTTCTAAGTTGGTGGCTGAGGCAATTACTATTAGAGAGGGTTTGCAATACTGTTTAGATAAACATTTTCTTCAGAGTAATATTGAAATTGATTTTTTGTCGATGGTTAATATTCTGAATGGAGACCGGGATTCACCCTGGAGTGTAAACATAGAAGACAATTCAATTAATAGAATCGGTAATACTACATCAGTAAGAGTATAACACTCATTCATTGAGGGAAATACTCTTGTTGATTATTCCAATAACCTAGTTTTTGTTTTTGCAGGTACTTATGAAATAATTTCATTTCAGGAAGTCCCAACAACAGGCAAAAAGATAATAAATCTTGACAAACATAACACTCCATACATAAGGATCAAGCAGACAGACTCTCCGAGTGCTAATTAGATTCTCACATCTCAATTACCAAATAATAGTAAGATATACAAGTATTCGATAAGAAGCACGTAGGAGTTCACAATCAAAGCATAACTATAATAATCTTTTAAAGTTTGAAGCTATTTCGGTTGTTTAATAGTATCACACACCTGGTGAGAGCATACAGGTGTCCAAAGTTGCACAAAATTAGGACTCAAAATTTTATAGTGGTGCATTCGATTGTTGATAGCTCCTATTTGCTTCCTCCACAAATCCAATTTCTCCAAAAGTTTTTGTAGTCCCATAAATCGTATAAGCAAAATTGAGTTAGTTGTTTAATTCAAAGGTCTAAGATTTATATGGTGGTATTAATCTCTTTATCGGATTCAATCCATCAAAGATTAAACTAGAGAGAAGGAATTCTAATTCATATATAATGCTTATCAAGTCTTACCTGAAACATTTTACAGCAGCACAAAACTAAAAAAGGGAACCAAAGAGGTTAACTTATAAGATTGGGATGCGATTTCCATAGATTCAATCTTCGGAGTCAAGTTTGCGTACAGAAGATAAAGGTAGAAGCCGAAAAACTTGGAGTTCTCTGGATCTGCAGATTTAGCTCATGATGAGTAGAAGGTTAGATACTTATCTTGGAGAAAATTTGGTAGCAGTTGAAATAGAGGATATGTGAAATTGGGAAGGTGATTTCGATCTCTCTGGCGGATGATGGTCAGAGCTCTTCGATGTTGATGCTTGGAGAAGATGACCCTCCATTTTCCATGGTTGCTTATTTTAATTTTGTATTTTTCTTTCACATTTTTATTGTTTTGCATTTTTCCATAGATATTGTAGATTAAACTTTTTGTGTTTTTAATAAAAGAGGCTTTACTACAATAATCATACATAACATAAAAGAGAACCTTAGGACCGCCTATGTGGTGCCACAACAAACCACAATTCATTTTTTATTTATTTATTTTCAAAACTTGCCTTACCCTTTCATGAATAGCTGTGACATTTATGAAAAGTTGCGACTTTTATGAAAAGTTGCGACTTTTATGAGGAGTTGTGACTTTTATGAAAAGTTGTGACTTTTATGAAGAGTTGCCAATTTAATGAAAAAATGTGACTTTTATGAAAAGTTGTGACATTTCTGAAAGGTTGCAACTAGAATAGACTCCCCAATAGGTATAGAAACACAAAATGGTTCACATAGTTTCTCAGGAAGAACATCAAACTTATTAGCAACATAAGGTGTTACAAAAGATAAACTTGCTCCTGGGTCTAGCAAAGCATCAACATCAAAAGTAAAAACTTTGATGATACTAGTGACAACATCTGGAGAGTTCTCTTGCTCTTGGCGACTAGTGATCGCATAAAGACGGTTTGTTCCTCCAGCAGTATCGAAAGTAGCTCCTCTAGGTGAAACCTTGTTTGGTGGAGCAATAGATGAAGATTGGGCTCTATTCCCCTGATTCCCATTACCTTGCCGATTCTTGGGGCACTCTTTCATGAAATGACCCTTTTGTCCATACTTGAAATAACCTGTGGAGCCATCGCGACACTTACCCGGGTGGGTTTCACAACACTTAGCACATGAAGGACCCTAGTTACCTTATTGTGCCACACTACCTTGAAACTGTGCAGGTCTAGTTCTGAAGTGCTGGGAATTCTAACTATTATACTCACCTTTGTTTCTGGGTGCAGGTGCACTAGAAGATGATGGAGCAGGCCCCTTTTTCTTTTGCTGAAAGGACAAACGATTAATATTACTGTTCTGCTGCCCGAACTCATTCCCTGTCTTAGCTTTCTTGTTTCTAAACTCCTCTCTATCCCTCAGCTTCTCTTCCTCAACCTGTTGCACATATACCATTAACCTCGATATATCTATGTCCCCAGTTAGCATCTCTGCCCTTCCCTTTTTGCTTAATAGATGGGACAACCTAGCAACAAACAGACTCATTCTACTCCCAATATCCACAACCATCTCCAGAGCATAACGGGATTGTTGGGTGAACTTCAACCCATACTCATGAACACTTAGTGACTCTTGCTTAAGGGTAAGAAACTCTCATAACTTGGCCTTTCTGAGTTCTCGGGGAAAGAAACTCCCCAATAAGGCCTCCTCAAAACATGCCCAACTCGCAAGTGGTGCTCCCTCAAGTCTACCATTCTTCCACTGGTCAAACCAAGTCCTAGCAACATCTTTCAATTGATATGCAGCTAGTTCTACTTGCTCCGCATCGGCAATGTGCGTAACATCAAATACCTTGTTCAGTTCCTTAATAAAGCTCTCTGGATCCTTAGTAGTGTTCGAACCAGTGAAACTTCGAGTATTCATCCTCAAGAACTCACAGATCCTTGAAGTGTCAGCCTCTTCTTGTCGAGCCCCTCTTTGTTACCCAACCTGGTTAGTCACAGCTTGACTTAGCATTTTTATCGCTTCCTTGAACTCCGCATTAGTAACTTCTCCTTGGGGTTGCACTTCAGGTGCATTAGGTACCCCTTGCTCCTCAACATTACGCCTAGCAGGACGACCTCTGACAGCTCTTCGTGGAGGCAAGATTATCTGAAAACACGTGCAAGCACGAATTAGAAGAAACTTTTTATAAATCAAACTCTAACGTACGAAATGAGTATGAAAGAAGTGAGAAATTTTCTTCAGTGTCACAGCCTTCTAATTATAGATGTGGTGCGCTTCACATCGGTAACTAGGACTCTACTGACACGGCTTCATAGACTCCCTAGGGCTCATAAACCTTGTGCTCTGATACAAAGTTTATCACGGCCCGAACCTACACCCTGGGAGGGACTGGCACTTGAGAACCATTCATGCCGCCAAGCAAACCCTTGGCCGGGCTTACTTACTCACCGGAAGACTCTTTGCATTAGTACAATGATCAAATGCATTTCTACTCAACTGTGTAAAGGTCAAACATTCAACTTGGCCAAAGTGGCAACTTAAGTGTTAACATAAGAATAATAATGTAAAGACAACTAAACTACTAACTATCTATGAAGCCTCTAAAACAGTGAGGGATGTCGGGACAAGACGCCTGATCATCCTAACAATGAAATACTAAAAGCAAATGATAAAAGGAGCCCTCTGGGAAGCTAGGAGACTCACCAACAAACTATGAGTGCTCAACTGAATCAACGAGGTGCTGAATGATGATCATGGTTACCTGTGTCTGCATCATAAGACGATGCAGGCCAAATGGCATCAGTACATTGATTGTACGAGTATGCGAGGGGAAAACTAAACATAACATAATCTTGAAAGAAATCTAAAGAAATAGTTACCTTCGCTTTACTCAACTCATGAATAACTTAACTGAATATAAAGGAATAAAACACATGCAATATATGGAAAGCTTGTAAAACAATGGAAATCAACTGAGTTCGTTAAAGAAAATGCAATAACAAACTCAACTTTACTTATATAATAAGTAATATAGTTTATGTGGGAGCTTATCTAACTGACAACCATCACTATGAGCCTAAGTGGTGATACATCGTCTTGCCCAAGCTGCCAGAACTGTCATATACTTTGTCTTCATATAGGACGTCTTAACTAAGTGGATCCACTAGTCTATGCTAAAAAGCACTTAAGGAATCATCTAAATAGTATGACCTTTACTACACATGATGGCTACATGATTTATGGAGACTTGAGTTATTATGAACTCGCATCCCCATATGAGTGCTCAATACTACTCCCAAAAATAATCTTAGCTCATATGTTTTGAAAACAAACTTCTTTCTATGGTTTGAGATAATTACTCGAAACTTAGCGTAAAATCTCTCTTGTAATCGATGTTCCCTTTCTTGCTCAAATGTGGAAAAAAATTTAACTCTTGGAAATACTTAGTTCCTGTATAGGCTTTGAAGAAATGAACTCTTATTCTTACTCTTTACTGAACTCAGAGCTTAAGCCTTAAAACAAAGTTGAAAAGTTTGTTAAAGACTTTTGGAAAACTTTATGAACTTCTCTTAACTTGACTCTTAACTTTGCTTGACTTAGCTGTTAACTTTGCTTGACTTGACTCTTAACATTCCTTGAATTGAATTATGGATTCATGGATTGTTATTTGTGATAGGAACGATCTCATGATGTTTAGGAGTGTTTTTAGATAGTTAAACATGAGAAAAGATCAAGAAATCACTATCTGGAAACTAGTCCACGACGCGGAGATGTATTTAAATATTTGATCGCAAAGTTTATTTTTGAACCAGAGGTGTCCGTGTCCCAACCGCGACGCTGAGGTGATTTTTGTTCACTAGGGGAGCAAGTCCACGACGCAGACTTGCGTGCCAAAACCTACTCGACTTTTTCCTTCTTCGTTTTCTCACCCCAATTCACCTAAATCTGATTCATTTTTTCAATCCCTCTATAGATTGAAATGCCCAGTATATATACACAAGAATATAACTCAAAACAACTCTTAAATCGACACGATTCCATCAAGAAGTCCACAATCCCATTAAATCTCAAGAACCAAAGCAAACTTCAAGAACATCATACTTTGAACTTTCTAGAAACGAATTTCGCTAAAACAAACATGATTGGCGCGTGGGTGAATGAACCCAACGCTATGAAAGTCTCACATGCCTTGTAGGATTGAATCCTTGGCGAATTCCACAACCAAAATCGCAAGAACTTGACGAATCTTGAGCTTCTCTTCTCCTTTATCCTTTTTTCTCTTCTCTCAAAACCTAGAGTATTTCTTAATAGCGTAAACTGAACTAAATCAGTTTAGACCCCAAATAAATTACTAAAAATGGATGTAAGTAATTGGGTAAGGAAAAGACTAAACTACTCTTCAAAAATCCGGTTTAGACTTTCCTTATTTGAACAACCCAACATCAAATTGGCATATCTCACTCATACTAACTCGGAATTGTGCAAACTCAGCGGCGTTGGAAATATTATTCCAAGATCTTCCCTATGATATCTGGAAAAACACCTAAATCATTGTGATCTAGGATCTATGGTCGTTTGAAGTTGACCAAAAACTCAAACTTAACATAACTTAACAAATTTCTAGATTTTTCATTGTTTCCTAAAATGACTAATCCCAACTCTAAATCTTTCTAGTTCTTTCAATTAGCGATATGTTACAAGGCAACCTAAGTTTTTAGTTTTTAAGTTTTGTTATTTGAATAACGGTTGTTAAATGTGCAGGTTGAAATATTGAAACTTGGGAGAAAAGGGCAATTAGGCGAGCTCAAGTAACATTCGGTGAGTCGTCGAACAGGTCAGCGAGCCCGGTGTGGATCACCTTTTTGACAAACCAATTGGTCGGAGTTCTGATTATTTTGTCTAGAAAAATTTCCATTTTGTGCATTGCCGAGTGGGTCGGCGACATAAGTAACATCGCCGATCAAGACGCGAATTGAAGGGTCAAAAGGGTTTCCAACCGTTTGAAATTCAAAACTCTCCTTTATTTTGTATTTTTGACTCTTTCATTTTGACACCTTTATTTTAGATCATACCTCTTGTCAATTTTGTGTGTGGGAATCGTCACAGAGTTGGATATTATCTCTCTTGCTTGCTTTCTCCTCTGCATGCGCTTGATATTTTTCTACTTTTGAGGTTGGTGTCCCCAACATGCTTTACATTCTTTTCCATAATCGAAGCATGTGCATATAGTTTTCAAGTTGTTTTTGACCATGTAACCTTAATTATGATTACGTACTACATGTTTTTATATTACTACTTTTATCACTTCCTTTTTATTAAGTATTGTTTATTTGTTATAGTTAGTGCCTTAGTGGATACGTTTTGTTGATTTAGATATTGCTTTAGCAAATGTGATGTTGCCATTGAGTTTTCCCCTAACAGTTTGTTTCAATTTTGATTATTTAGTTTTTATTATGTTTAGTATTAATCAAAAAATAAATTGGCAGATGAAGAAATTACAGTCGATTCCCAAGGTCTCCCATGTTAATAAGACATGTTTTTATTTTGAAATTATTATTTAATTCATTTATTTTTATTCATATTTATTTAGTACTAGCACTTTTTCTAAGTGTCTCTACAGGTACCAGAGTTATTTTCCATTGAAGCTATTCAGATGAAATTTGAATTATATTGTTTATATCGATGTTAGGCAAACTTTAGGGCGTGTCTAATGTTATTGTTTTATTTTTTTGTTTGTGTATATTGCATGTTTATTATAGTTGTATATTAATTTTATCTCCTCCTCAATTTTAAAAAATGAATTCAGTCGGAACCCACAATTGTGAAATTTGAAGGATGCCTAACACCTTCCCTTCGAAATAACTTGAACCCCTTTCCTAGAATCTGTTTGTTTCGTAGACATTCTTTTATGTTAATTAATTTATTGGTTTCCTAATTTTCCCTAAAATTAAAGGGCGACTCCTTTAAAATTCATTTTTCTTAAAATTCATTTAAAACTAAATTAATTTATTATTTTTTGAGTCACCACGACGCTTCGCCTTATTTGAATAAAGTAGGGATGTAAACAAAACGATGACTCATTTGGAGATATAGAGGTTCTAATCATTATAAGTTCTTTTTAAATTGAGGAGTCATTCTTTTATTGTGTTATTCATTATATCTTGTATATTTTTTATTTGTATATTGTAGTTGTTATTTATTCATTATTTGTTTAATTATATGTATGTTGGCATTGCATCATGAAATATTTCCGCCATTCCGCATTTTTATTTCTTACTTAATGGACGATTATGCGGGCCACAATCGTTTGTTATCCAAATTATTTATTGGGGTACCCTGGGGAATGTAGTTCACTACTAAAAAAATGCTAAAAAATGACGGACGGCGTCGCTCCAAAAAGCGATGCCATATTCCACAATGTCCGTCGCTTTTTAATAAAAAAAATTATTTTTAAAATTATTTTACAAAAAGCGACGGACTGCATCTCTTAGTCCGTCGCTTTTTTCCGTGGATTTTTGTGCCAAATATATATAAAATTAATAATTATTTATTTAATATAAATATAGACTTTGTCTGTCGCTTTTAATTAAAAATAATTATATATGAATTTAACAATAGCCATGCCGTCCGTCGATTTTGAAATATTTTATGTTACTAATTATTTTTCTATGGAAGTGACAGACAACATCTTTATGTCCGTCGCTTCTTGGTCAAATTTTTAAATAAGTGACGGACAACGTCTCTATGTCCGTCGCTTTTTGGTCAAATTGTTTGGTCAACTATTTAATGAAATGCGACGGACATAGAGACGTTGTCCGTCACTTTTCAATAATTATCTGATACTTACAGACGTGATTTCCCCCATTTCCTATTCCTTCTCTCCACTCCACCACCGCCGTTACTCTGTCTGTTGCTGCCTCCGCAGGCCTCACCTGTCGGTGCTGCCGCCGCCGCCTCCATCCCCTCTCTCTTCATTATCTCCTTCTCCTTTAAGGTTAGGATTTTATTTATACAAAAAAAATCAATTTGAGCTCTATTTGATTTTTTTAGTTATTTAATTGTAATTAGTTTATTGATTTTGTGTTTATTGATTGTTAGTTTGAATTAGGAATTATTAGTTAGTGAGTTAATTAAAAATTTTAATGTTAGGGTTAGTTTGAATTAGGGTATCTTAGGATTTGTTTGAATTTGTGTATTTCTTGAGTTAATTAGTTTGATTTTGGGATTGTAGGATTTGTTTGAATTAGGGTATTTAAGGAATTGTTTGAATTTGGGTATTATTTGAGTTAGTTTGATTTTTGGATTTTAGGACTAACTAGAGTTTGAATTATTATTGAGATTTTAGGACTAATAGTTTGAATTTGGGATTAGGAATAGCTAGCTAGTTTGAATTTAGGAGTTAGATTTTGGGATTTTAGGAATAGTTTTAATTTGTGATTTTAAGACTAATTTGAATTTGTAATTTAGGACTAGTTTGAATTATATTTGAGATTTTAGGACTACAAATAGTTTGAATTTGGAATATTAGCACTAGTTTGATTTTTGAATTCTATGAGTACTTTGAATTTGTGATTTTAAGACTAGTTTGAATTTGGAAGTTAGGACTAGATTGAATTATATTTCAGATTTTAGGACTAATAGTTTGAATTTGGTACACTAAGAGATTTTGGGGATTTGAATTACAACTTAATTAGAACTTATAATTAATTATAACTTGAATTTACTATAAACTGAACTTAATTAGAAATATAAACTTTAAATGTTGTTGACTTTAATTTATTAGAAATTAATTTTTATTCTTATGAGAACTTAGATTTTATTTGAACTTCATTAGAATTTTGTAGTACTTTAAAATCTGATTGACTTTAATTAATTTGAACTTAATACAAATTAATTAGAACTTTATTAAACTTATTTAATTAATAATAACTTGAAAACTTAATTAGGAATTAATATAAACTTAATTTTGAACTTAACTAGAATTTGAACTTAATTAATTAGTATTCATTAATTAATTAATCTTTAACGTTGTAGATCTTGAAATGTAGTATTTGTATTAACAATATAATTTAGTTTAATGTAGTAAAATTATTATTAAATTTATTAATATAATTGAATATCTATATATTTGTAGATGGATCATCGTTTGTGGATGTATAATATGCATTATGAAATTAGTACTGGTTTGAAACCTGAGTTTATTGACGGTGTTAGAAACTTTATTGAACATACAATGACACTTGATATTTTCAAGAATAATGGATTGGGTACATGTCCTTGAAGTTCCTGTAGGTGCTTAAATTTTTTTTAACCGGATCCAGTCATAGTTCATTTGTACCATAATGGATTTAAGCCTAGATATTTTGTATGGATTGATCATGGAGAAAGAGATGGATTGAATGGTATGTTCTATAATTCGATGCCTGTGAATGAATATATTATGCTTGCACCAAATGTCCAAATTAGGGTTGAACATGATGATAGGGTTGAACAATATAGGGTTGAACATGATAGGGTTCATGAAATGATTAATGATGCTTTCGGGGTTGAAGGTGGGATGGAACACGAACAATATTTTGATGAAGCTCCTACAGAAGAAGCAAGATGCTTCTATGATCAATTAGAAGAGTCTAGTCGTACTATGTGAAGGGAGTCCGCATTCTGCTTTGTCAGTTGCGGTTAGATTAATGAATATTAAATCAGATTGGAATGTTCCTAATGCGGCTACGGACTCAATGGTTGATCTTTTGGGTGAACTAGTTAATCTGGAGTTTAACACACCTAAGAACCTCTATCAGGCAAAGTGTTTGGTTTCCAAGTTAGGATTGACGTATGATAAAAATCATTTTTGTGTTAATGGTTGCATGTTGTTTTACAAGACTTATAGTGAATTAGAAAATTGTAAGTTTTGTGGACATGCTCGTTATAAGAAGACTCCGGCTGGAAAGATGGTCCCAGTTAAGGCGATGCATTTTCTACCTCTCATTCCTAGGTTAAAGAGGTTGTATGCATCGATGAGGTCTGCCCCACATATGAGATGGCATCGTGAATATAGAAGGCCGTCGGGTGTCTTCTCTCATCCATCTGATCGTGAAGCATGGAAGCATTTTGATAATGTATATCCTGATTTTTCTAGTAAACCAAGAAATGTTAGATTGGGGTTATGTGCAGATGGCTATGGTTTAGCCCAAAGCCCCCTTTTGATTCACATCATGGTGTTGAACATAATTGGACCAAACAAAGCATATTTTGGTAATTGCCATATTGGAAGGACATTCTACTACGACATAATCTTGATGTGATGCACATTGAAAAATAATATTTTGACAATTTGTTTAACACAGTGATGGATGTTAAGGGTAAGAAAAAAGACAATCCAAAAGCTAGAATGTACATAAAGGAATATTGTAGGAGAAAAGAGTTATGACTATAGGAATTACAAAATGGTAAAATAGTTAAGCCCAAAGCCAACTTTTCATTCACATTGGATGAGAAACATGAAATTTGTGAGTGGATTAAAAATTTGAGGATGCCAGAGGGCTATGATTCGAATTTAGGAATGCGTGCAGATATGAATGAAGGAAAATTTATAGGTATGAAAAGTGATGATCTTCATGGAAACTTTAATACCTATCGCTTTTAGCCATCTACTCGAAAGTGTATGGAAACCAATCACAGAGATAAATCTTTTTTTTAAAGATTTGTGTTCTGGAATGTTGTTGGAGAGTAGTTTAGACAGGATGGAGAAAAATATTCTTGTTATTACTACTAAGTTGGAGAAGATATTTCCATCTGGTTTCTTTGATGTGATGGAGCATCTTTCAATTCACCTTGTACAAGAGGCCCGTCTCGGAGGTCCGGTTCAAAAAAGATGGATTTATCCATTTGAAATATTCACTAAGTTATATATATTCACCAAGTCTTTTATTAACATATATATACATATATACATGCATAGAAATTGGTAATTCCAAACAATTAAGCAAAGGGGGAAGAACGAAGGATCAATTGTTCAAGGTCATATTGGGAGAGAAACTGGTGATTTTTATTCTTATTACTTTGGTGAGGATGTTTCATGTAGGAGAAACAGGCCCAAAGCAATGATGAAGGCAATATTGAATCTTCATTTCCACCGATACCAATTTTTAATCAAAATGGTCGAGGATCTAAAAAGCGTGGAAAGCGAGGCTTCACTGATATGGAAATGCAATCAGCTGTGACACATATTTTTCTTAATTGTCCAGAGATTCAACCATAAGTCAAGTAAGTGTTAAAAATGTGTAATCAAATTACATACTAATAAGTGCTCATTAACTAAAGAAGTACTTGAATGTAAAATGATCAGCTTCTTCGTAAACACATGGGCTAATGAAGCCATCTATACAAAAAATTTCAAATGGCTAACAAACTATGTATTTATGCAATACCTAAGTATTTAGTAATATATTCATGTTATACTAAATTGTATTACTTGAAATAACAATCACGTAGGTTTACGATGAATACTCAAGTGTCCAACATTTGCAATTAGTGAAAGACGTAGCACTTGGACCTGAATCTCAAGTACTGCCAATGAATAAGTATTGTGTCAATGGTTTTAAGTTTGAAACTGAAGAAGTTTCTAGAAACACGAAAACAAATAATAGCGGTGTCTACATACAAAGTGATGTTGATGGTACTGGCAAAACTATTGAATATTATGGTGTCATTCATGAGATTATTGAAGTGAGGAATTCAGGTTGGCCTAAGAAGAAGATTGTATTGTTTCGGTGTGGGTGGTTTGACCCATCACATAGAGGTACAAAGGTGGACAATCAACATAATATAATTGAAGCTAAACACACGAGGAAATACATAAGTTATGATCCTTTTATTATTGCACAAAATGATAAACAAGTGTATTACGCTCCATATCCATTGCGTAGAGACAAAGTTGATTGGTGGGTTGTTATAAAACTAAGTCTGTGGGAAGAATTGAAATTGACAATGTCTTAGATATGGCGTATCAAAATGATGTTTCAATTGTTCATCAACAAGTTGATGTTGAATTGGAAACGACACTGCAACATCGTCAACACATATTAAAAGAAGTATCTGATTATGAGATAATGAATGTTAAGGAAGAAATATCCAAGAATGAGGAAAATGAATCATTTGATCACAAAGAATGGGACGATAAGGAAAATGAAACAAGTGAGGAGGAAGAATGGGAGAATGATGGAATTGAAACAAGTGAGGAGAAATAGTGTAGAATGAAAGCTAGTATATATGTAGGTTAATTTATTTTGCAAATTTTATTTAATTTATGATTTTTATATATTATACATGTAAATTTGCATACAAATGTCATCATGCGGTGACAATTATAGACATTGTGAGCATCTTGAAGTTATCCAGACTAAACAGGCTAAAAAGAAGAAGTCAACTAGGAGACCCATAGATCCTGAGGATATTCCAGGATCTATTTCCTCTTTGCCAGAGCATATCAGTCATCATACTCATTTATTTGTTGTTCCATTTTGTACGGCGAATCCTCGGGCATTTTATCTTAATTATCGTCGACCAGTCGGTGCTTCCTCTATTTAACATGCATTGCCTTCACGGCGCTACGATGACCTACCTTTACAGACTATTCATCGACCACGACCCTTATACAGGTAGGATATCGGATGGTACTCCATCTCCCACATGTACATCTCCTCAGTTATCCGCCATGAGAATTAGAGATTCTAGTAGCGAGCAGTGAGATACTTTGGCCGGTACGCCTCCTTTGACTTAGCATTTTGTTCATCCTGGTGTATCACCTTCATTTACAGCTACACCTAGTGCTACACTAGATGATGAGATGCCTGCTCTAGCTCCTGGCCAGAAGGACAAACTTGGTAGAGTCATGATTGAGTCGATGGATCATCGTAAGTTTGATTTGTTATCTATTTGTTAGTTTAATTTATTTATTTCGTATAATTTAATAAATTATTCAGAAAGTAACATATGTATTATGTGTTTTGCAGGTGGCATCCTGCAAAGGATGTTGCCCGGGCTTTAAAGACTGTGTTAGGAGACTTTATACACAGGCTTATCACTCTTGGAGTGAGATTCCAAGAATTTAAGGTATATATTTTTTATTTAAGTTTAGTATACTTTACTTTTTTTTACTATCGATCTAATTAATGCTATTCAATTTTATTCCAGACTCTGTGTACAAGGGAGTCGAGGTACAATTTGGTCATTGAGACCACATTTGAGAGGAGGGCATCCGCCAGGCTGTCTAGCTGGCTAAATAGAGTTTGGGATACTGATCAACGTCCTGGTTGGATGTTGCCTTATGTTTTTGATGAATTGAGTCTGTATTGGAACACAGATAAGTGTAAAGAAATGTTAGAACAAGCCAAAAAGGCTAGAGGCAGTCATAAGGGTCGCACGTTGCACACCGGAGGTGCAAAGACCTTTGGAACAATTACAAGAGAGATGGTAGGTTCTAATTCAAACTTTTAAATAAATAATTAGTTTATTCATATATATCGTTATAAATTTTTGTTTTTATTTATACGAAAAAGAATTGGGGCACACTCTCATTGCACCGGAGGTTTTCAAGAAGACTCATGTGAAGAAGAAAGAAAATGAGTCAGATTGGGAAGTGTGGGTGGAGGAAAGAACCGAACGAACTTTTGTAAGTTATTTAATATGAATAATATATATTAATAGTGAATATATTTATCATATGTTTATATATTGATATCAATTTTTATATTTAATATGCAGAATGAGTTTCATCAGTATGTCACTAAGAATCTAGATAGTTCGGTCAAAATGACTCCTGAAATGTCAACCCAAATTTGGACAGAAAAAGTGGTAGGGAGACATACAAAGGTAGAATGTATGGTCTAGGCTCTCCAAACTATGTAAAAAGACTCCAATTAGGCTTACGAGGTATTGGATCGTCACGTCAAGCTGAGGAACTTAACGCTGTTCAAATTGCTACTATGTCGGCTGAAATAGCACAACTTACATCAGCACTGGCAGAGTCAGAGCGGAGAAGAGTAGTTGAACAACAAAGCATGAGTGAGAGCGTTCAACAAATCTAAGAACAACTGTTGAACCTCGCTTGTCGACCTACTAATTTGGCTCCCGAGGACACCGACGAGAAAAGTAAAGAGGAGGAGGATGATTTTGTAGATGCCACTCACTAGTTTAGGTCACTTTTAATATATGAACTTTTTTGAAATTTTGAAATGAATTTTGAAAGACTTTATTAGTCTTCAAATTGTTATTTAGATACTTTTAAATGTTAATTTAAATTTGTTGTTTTATATTTTGTGTAGCTTGTTTATAATGTTGTGTTTTTAATTGGGCTGAATTGAATTGAATTGAATTGCATTTGCAGGTGGGTAGCAAAAAATGCCAGTTTCTGCTGTAAAAAAAGCCCTCTCCTATTCAACTAGCGTAGAGAGATGCCAAATTCTTAATTTAGCGCATTGACCTAAGACGACCCAATACCCAATGCGTGTTTGACCCATTAGAAAGACCAACTTGAGTCCAAAATGGCCTCCGGCCTAAATAGACGATCATAATTCGGTGTTTAAGTTTGAAGGATGTATATTTCATTTGAATATTCATAGTCTCTTGGAACTGGGGTTTATTTTAATAGCTTACTCTAGTTGAAGAAGGATTTTTGCAAGCTACCATTCCATCTAAAAGGTGTTGACATTTGAAAATGACAAAAAGTTCAAGAAGGAAGGGTCTTCCATAAAGGCTTAGTTTAGAATTGTACCCTTGCATGAGACCTATTACTTGTATCGATTTTCCCTCATTTTATAACCATATTTGATCCATTCATAAAATTTGTATAAAATGTTATTGGGGCAATGGAATGTTGTCAAATGACGTAATACATCATTTAAATTGATAGGCCTACCCTTGGCACAAAAGGATCACATATTTGTATAGGATGCGCAATAACTATTTGTATGTCATGTGATATAATTGAGTTTTTCTTCAATCAAAAACAATACTTATGTGTTTAATTAATTCTTTATGTTTTATCAAAACAGTGACGCTTAAAAATTTTCTTGCAGGTATTCAAGATAAGTGTTTACATCCTTATTTTAATCAAATAGGGTGAAACGTCATGGTGACTCAAAAAGTAATCAATTAATTCAATTTTAAAAGAATTTTGAGAAAACATGAGTTCTAAACGAATCGCCACCTAATTTTGGGAAAACTAGGAAACCATTAAACTGATCTACGAAACCATTAGATTCTAGGTAAGGGGTTCAAGTTATTTTGAAGAAAAGGTGTTAGGCATCCTTCGAAATCCACAACTGTGGGTCCCGATTCAATTTATTTTTTTTAAATTGAGGAGATAAAAAATAATATACAAGTATAACAAACACGCAAAATACATAAGTAATAAAATAGAACAATGATATAACACACGACCTAAAATTTGCCTAACATCGACATATACACAACAATGAATAAGAATATTGTTCGAACTTTGTTCGAATAGCTTCAATGGGAAGTAACTCCGGGTACCTGTGAAGACACTTAGTAAAAGTGTTAGTACTAAATAAATATGAATAAAAATAAATAAATTAATAAATAACTTCAAAATAAAAATCTATCTTATTAATATGGGAGGCCTTGGAAATCGACAGTAATTTCTTCATCGGCCAATTTTAACATATCATATCCAACACCATTTCAACAAAATATTTTAGGAGAAAAAAGATCTACAAACAGAAAGAAACAAAGAACAAAAACTATTATATTTTAAAAATAGACCAATAGTAGATCGCTAACCACCTTTAGACAAAACAAAATAAATAATAAAATAAAGTAATCATGCAAACATCACAAGAATCACTGGAAACTAAAAAAAATAAAAAAACTAACACTGATAACTACAATAATGAGACAAACCCACCATCAACTTACCTTTTTTCCCAAAATTAATTCACTCAAGCGAAAAAATAACCCAAAGATTCCAAATAGACATGAACTTCACAATAAAATAAATTAATCAAAATAATACAATATACAAACCATTTTACTGGACCAAGAATAATAGTAGAAAAACAATTCAAATAAATTTCTAACAACCGCAATAAACAAAAAATAAAGAAACAAAAAAATTAGATTAAACAAAAGAAACAAACAAAGTTTCATTTCAAGAAATAAGCCAAAACAACCAAAATAGTAGTACTCATCGGGGAAGACAAAATATCACCAAAAAAAACAACGACGGCCGGAGTTTGAACCCCTCCGGCCAGATCTAAAACGCAGAGAACAAATAAAATAAGAATATCAAAAGATAAAAATAAAAGGATTACCTGTTTGCTGAAGGTGTATTGAAGCTTCGAAAGAGAGATGGTATCAATGGTGTTTGGTTCCATCAGCTTCGTTTTCCAGAGTTGAAATCACGGCGGGGTCGTCCTTGGTTGTTGTTTTTTGAGCTTGGTGCTCCACCTGAGCTTGTAGCTCACTTGGCTGTTGTTTGGAGTTGCTGGTTTGCGGTGGTTTCTAGTGGTTTGTGGTTGAGAACGAATGGGTCTGCTTCTGTGGTGATTTTTGAGTTGAATCAGAGCTTGTGTTCGCCAGCCTTGGAGGTCGAAGCTGATACGCCTGCAAAACAACAAAATCGTGAGGGGAAAGGGGGAAAAGTACTGACTTGCGAGCTTTTATTTTTTGCTCCGGCTCATCGGAGCTTTAAGCTCCTCACCAGAGCTGCTGCCCGAAAAAATTGAGAAAAAACAAAGGGGTTTTGTTTGAATCGGGGTTTTTTGGGTTATTTGGGCTGAAGTGTGATGGTGTTTTTATCGTTTGTGGGCTGTTTTCCAGCAGTTGGTGGAGCTAGGTTTATTGTAGTTTGGAGGGTTGAGATCTGGTCGTGAGTTGGTGGTGGAGAGGGAAACAATGGTGGTTTGTGGTGGTGTGTTTCTGCTTTTCTGGTGGTTGTCCAGTTGTGTTGGAGAAATGGGAGTAGTTAGCATGAGGGAGAAAGGGTTTTGGGTTGCCGGAACTTCGCCGGATTCCGGGGTGTTGGCAGCCGGATAATTAGTGCCTAGTGAAAACCTTTTGTGGATAAAAAATCTGAAAAATTTACTACTTCTCCCTAAAAATAATTCACCACCCCCTTCATTTCTGACCTAATCAATATTTAAATAGGAAAAAAATTATACAATGGGCTCAAATTGTGGGCTTGAGATTGTGGCCCAAAATCATCGGTCAATCTGTGTATGCAAATTTTATCCATATTTGAATGAATTTCTAGACTGTGCAAAAATATCAAAATGAATATTAACAAATGTAACAAATAAAATGAATATGAAAAAAAATATAATGAACGTAACTAATGAAATGTAAAAATGCAATTTTAAAATTAACTGATAAAAAATCCTAAATTTTGATAAATAAGGATAGTTATCGATAAACTTATTTAAAATTATAAAAAATTCATTTTGCACTATTAAAAAAATAAAACTTAAAAGTTACGAATTTTGAAAATGTGGGGCCAAAATTGGGTGACAACAACTGTCTTTTTCGTTGGATAAGATTGATGAAAGAAATCGTGGACAATGAAAATTGACAAATCCGATTTTGGCCTAACACATGACCTTTATATAAAAGTGTGGTTGCAATGTGGTGGAAGTCGATCCCGGACTTGCCTCCAAAAGGTTCTACACTGTGTTGCGTCCTTGTTGAATAGTCCACACCCGTGGCTCAACTGAGAATGCATCCTCTTGGATGTTCTCGAAAAAACAAAGCTGAAACTCATTAGTAGAGACAAAATTAAAGGAAAAAGGGTAGCATCTCTTACGATACGAGAAATGAAGCTGATCCATTGGTAGGATAAAATTGCATGTCCTTCGGTAGGACGAATAAAAATGATCCATCGGTAGGATATCAATGTATGTTCATCGATAGGACGAACAAAGATGATGATCCATCGGTAGGATTTCAATGTATGTCCATTGGTAGGATGAATGAAAATGATCCATCAGCAGGATATGAATTTATGTCCATCGGTAGGACGACTGAAAATGATTATCCATCGGTAGGATATGAATGTATGGCCATTGGTAGGACAAATGAAAATGATGATCCATCGGTAGGATATGAATGTATGTCCATCGGTAGGACGAAATAAAATGATCCATCGGTAGGATTTGAATGAATGTCCCTCAGTAGGACGAATGAAGATGATCCATCGATAGGATTTAAGTGCAGGTCCATTGGTAGGACGAATGAAAATGATCCATTGGTAGGATCTGTGTGTATATCCTTCAACGCTAGCCTCCTCCAACTTCAATGTGAAAGAGATACGGTGCACATCCATCACCTCTGAATAGATGCGACTTAAATGCAAATATCATTCAACGCAAGTATCCTACGACTTGAATGCAGAATAGATAGGGTTCACATCCTTCACCTCCTAATTGATGCGACTTAAATGCAAAATATCTTTCAACGCAGGTTTCCTCTGACTTGAACGTGGAATAGATAGGGTGCACATCCTTCACCTCCGAATAGATGCGACTTAAATGCAGTGGCCTTCTTGGCGAATGAAAATGCAATGGCCCTCTCAACAAATGAAAAATGCAATGATCTTCTCGTCAAATGAAAAATGCAAGTGATGGATGACCTAATGATTTTCCACTGTAACAAGGTTGATGACTCGGTGATTTTCCAAATGTAACGAGGTTGATGGCTCGGTGATTGTTCACTTTGACGAGGTGGATGGCTCGATGATTGTCCAACAGTAACGAGGCGGACGGCTCGATGATTGTTCACTGTAACGAGGTGGATGACACAATGATTTTCCACTATAATGAGGTGGATGGCTCGATGATTGTCCATTGTAACGAGGTGGATGACTTGATGATTGTCCACTGTAACGAAGTTGATGGCTCGATGATTTGTCTTGAAAGTGTCATCGCCTCAATGCTTTCACGTGTTCCTGTACTTGAAAAGGAACGATTAGTAGACACAATGTCGCCTTAGCTAGCGACTTAGGCAAGAAACCTTCAGAAAAGATTCTTTAAAAGAGAATGTCCGTAAAATACCAGATAACTTTTGACACATGTGAGCAAATAACATTTTACTCTTGACCATTTTGTGTTTATTTTGATTCATGTCTTATTGGAGATTTGTACGAGGAGTTGCTGGCTCGCCATGACAATGCTGGAGATTTGCACGTTGACTTTGAACTTCAAGTGATGATAGATCATTTGAAGTTTACTATCAAGCTTTTGACAGTACTTGTTAGAATTTTTGAGGTCTTCCTCAAAAATTCTGTCTCAGTTAGAACTTTTGGCAAATCTCAAAATGGTCTTCAATCTTGACTTGCTGGAAATAGCACCTTTGTTGTGAATTTTTGAGATATTCTCAAAAATTCTGTCCTAGTTTTTAGTACAAGGAGAAAAGAAAATCACACTGGGTATTTGACAGAGCCGTCGTGGCTCCTACAGATCATGTTGAACCAGGAATCAGGTCAAATGTAGCTCCAATCTTGTAGATGATGACTACTGTAAAGAATCTGAGATAAGATAATTAGTAGAACATGTACAATATGAACATGATGAAATAGGAAAATAATATTATCTACGATATTTAAAGCTTAAAGACAAAAGATATGTCACATTTTTTGGGACGGTCAGTCCAATGAAGTAAGATAGGCGTCTCGCACTGACAAGATTAGCCTAATGACACTTTTTACAATGAACAACCCAAAAAGGAAAGGAAAATTCTTTTTTTTTAATGGAATGAATCTTTAAAAAATGCTTTGGAAAATATTAAAGGTGGGTTTTGCTCACCTTTTTTTTTGTTTTTTGCTTCTTTTTTTTAAAAAAGAATAAAGAATGTGAAGAGATAGTCAAGTCCTGACTACAATGGTACCAATAGTAAGGATTGCATGTAAATTTATTATTATTATTTTTAACTAAGATTGAATTCAAGGTAATTTCCACAGCTTCAAGTGATACCTCAAACATACTTAAGTACCAATAAGATTTGTTCATCTTTCTTCAAGAAAAGGTTTTGAATTGTACCAACCCTCATGTTTCAAGTGCCCTCACAACAAAGAAAACTCATATTTCACACATATTTGAAGCGTTTGATTTGAGGACATTTTTCAAAGTACACTCACACTCACAAGAATGTTCAATGCATTTAACTGTATACCATATGCTTGGCCCTTATGTAAATCTCCACTAATGTAAGAACATTTGGAATGAAATCATGTAGGGCTTGTCATTGGCTTGTAACATAGGCTTAGGAACGGGTAGGATATATATTAGGGATAAGAGTGACTTTATTCCTCCTTGAGTGTCACAAAGAATTTTTGCTTTGACAATTGATACGTCTTTAGCGTCTGATCCTTTTCATTGTCCCCTCTTTTTCGACTTGTTTTGAATTCTCATTTGTTGGAGTTTTTCCCTTTTTTCAACTCTTTGTTTTGACTTCTTTTGAGTCCTTATATATTAGAGGTTTTCTTTTATTTCACCCCTTTTTTTAAAAAAAATTCTCATCTTTTGTTGGAGTATTTGTTTTCACCCCTTTCTTTTTTCCTTTCTCTAGAAGTCCTTTTAGCTTTCTTGAATTTGAGAGACTTATCTTTTTGCCTTTGGCATCTTCAAATTTGGATCATCACTTACATATTGCACATATTTGGTGCACTTAACAAGGTTGGGCCAAGAGAGGGATAATGCATATAAGCACTCAAAAGGGTAATGGCTAAGATGTGGTTGTCCAAAGAAAGGCTTCAGGAACAAAGTGGGGAAAACTAGGGATCAATGTCATTTGGTTGATTTTGAAAGGCACAATCGGGCCAAAAAAGGCCTACAATCCTTTCCCAGACCAAACATAAATCAAAATTTCGCCTCAATAAACATTCAAGCCACGTTCTACATCAACAGTGTGATGCCATTAAATTTTGATCTAAAGGCTCACCACACAATGCATATGAAATCATGAGGTTGACTTTATTCTTATCTTGAATGCCTACAAGAGAACTTCAAACATCACAAAGTACAAATGACAAATACCAAAAGACTCTGTGATTTACTACAAAGTCAATCATCTTCATCATATCGAACAGTTTTACATGCTCCTAACTACATTGGTCCCACTTAGTTGAAGACATGACTCTTACATTATGTACCCAAGTTTTTTTTTAAAGAACGAATAAATACCGAACACAAAAAAAGAGTTGCCTACGTATCTCACCGGGATGAGAATCAGGTGTGCGTAGTTCATGCAAATATGATTTGGAAAATATGCACAAACTATTTTACTCTTTATTTTTAAAATTTGAAAAAATGGATACCTAACCCCAAAAGGGCTGCCTACGTATCTCATCGAAATGAGAATCAGGTACGCGTAGTTTGTGCAGATATGTCTGTGAAAATATGCACAAAATATTTGACTCTTTTTTTAAATTTAAAAGAAGGAATACCGAACCCAAGAAGGGCTGCCTACGTATCTCATCGAGATGAGAATCAGATTCCCGTAGTTCGTTCAAATAGGGTATAAAATTATTCAAACACTTAGACAAACTTAGAGTGATGACTCGTAAGTATAGTGCCGCTGACATCTTTAGTCAGAGAGTGCATTATGATTGTTTACATCAATATATTTTGTATCCTCTTAATTGTCGATCTTTGTTATGTCTGTTGAATGTGGCCTCACAGTAACAATTTGTTGTTGTACTCTTTTTTGTATGCCTCTTTGAGTTGTGTGTTCTTCCAATTATTCACAAGAACCACACATTATTATGACCATCCCCGACTGTTGTTGGGGACGGTTTTCCTAAAAAAACATGAGAAATGTGTGAAAGTAGGGCCATCATGTAAAAATAGAAAAAAAATAATAAGTGTGACCTCATAGTCAAAGACTCCCCTGATTTATCTTTTTGATTGGATATTAATGTCTTGTTAGATCGAAAAACTCAAATTTTGCGAGCCCTCTTGTCCCTTGCCGCTCCGGACGAGCAATAACCTTCAAGCTTTCAAAAAACAACCCGAAAGGTAAAAGCGACTTGATATTTATGTCTATTTAGCTCTTGAAAAACTTTGAAAAAGAATGGACTAGCATACATCATATTCACATAAAACAGGTATATCACATAACATACAAACAATGAATGCATGTCTTATACAAATGTGCCTTGAGTGTTTGACTCGTATCAAGCAAATGCACTAAATTCAAGGTTTTTGCTTTGCTCTACACTAGCTGACTAAGAGTGGCCTTTGATATGACTTGGTTACCCGAGTTGGACAATCTACGGGGTGAAGTATAATAAACGACGTTGAATGACCACAAACCAACTATTCATTTATCATTTCAAAAGAATTCAAAGGTGCTTTTCTGAAAGACAACCGTGGAAAGCCACGTAACTGCCTTTGTCCTAATGCATTCTATTTGCCATTTGGTGGAAATTATGGCATGAAATGCAATGACAATAATAATACATTTAAATGAATAAACAACAAGTACAATATATAAATAATCCACAAAATACAATGGATAACCCAATAAAAGAAAATACTCCTCAATTTGAAAAAATTAACTTATAATGGTTAGAACCTATATGTCCCCAGCAGAGTCAACATTCTGTTTACAACCCTATTTTATTCAAATAGGGTGATACGTCGTGGTGACTCAAAAAGTAATCAATTAATTCAATTTTACAAGTTTTTTGAGAAAACATGAGTTTTAAAGGAGTCGCCACCTAATTTTGGAAAAAATTAGGAAACCATCTAAGTGATCTACGAAATCATTAGATTCTACGTAAGGGGTTCAAGCTATTTCGAAGGAAAGGTGTTAGGCATCCTTCGAAATCCACAACTGTGGGTCCCGATTGAATTTATTTTTTTCAAATTGAGGAGATAAAAAATAATATACAAGTATAACAAACATGCAAAATACACAAGTAATAAAATAGAACAATGATATAAGACACGGCCTAAAATTTGCCAACATAGATATATACACAACAATGAATAAGAATATTGTTCGAACTTTGTTCGAATAGCTTCAATGGGAAGCAACTCCGGGTACCTGTGAAGACACTTGGTAAAAGTGTTAGTACTAAATAAATATGAATAAAAATAAATAAATAAAACAATAACTTCAAAATAAAAATTTGTCTTATTAACATGACAGACCTTGGAAATCGAAAGAAACAAAGAACAAAAAGAATAATATTTTAAAAATAGACCACTAGTAAATCGCTAACATCCTTTAGACAATTCAAAATAAATAATAAAATAAAGTAAACATGCAAACATCACAACAATCACTGCAAATTAATAAATAAATAAAAACTAACAATGATTACCACAATAATGAGACAAACCAACCATCAACTTACATTTTTTCCCAAACTTAATTCACTCAAGCGAACAAATAACTCAAAGATACCAAATAGACATGAATTTCACAATAAAATAAATAAATTAAAATAAAGTATAAAGCGGCAATAGCCATTAACAAAAAAAAAAATCAACAAAAAGAATACAATATACAAACCATTTTACTGGAACAAGAATAATAGTAGAAAAATAATTCAAATAAAATTCGAACAACCGTAACAAACAAAAAATAAACAAACAAAATATCAGTCATAACCATCAAACCCAACAAAAAAATAATATTAAACAAAAGAAACAAACAAAGTTTCATTTCAAGCAATAAGCCAAAACAGACAAAATATCACCGAAAAAAACAACGATGGCCGGAGTTTGAACCCCTCCGGCCAGATTTAAAACGCAGAGAACAAATAAAATAAAAATAGCAAAAGATAAAAATAAAAGGACTACCTGTTTGTTGTCCGAGCTTCGTGCTCCGCCTGAGCTTGTAGCTCACTTGGTTGTTATTGTCATTCGCTCCAGCTTGCTGGAATCAACTCGCAATCTCGAAGCTCACTGGATGTGGGTTCGTTTGGGCGGTGGGTGGTTGTTTTTTGGAGTTGCTCGTTTGCGGTGGTTTCTGGTGGTTTGTGGTTGTGAACGAATAGGTCTGCTTCGATGGTGATTTTTAAGTTGAATCAGATCTTCTGTTCGCCAGCGCTGCATGTCGGAGCTGGTACACCTGCAAACCAACAAAATCGTGAGGGGAAATGGGGAAAAGGACTGACTTGCAAGATTATTTTTTTTTGCTCTGGCTCATCAGAGCTTTGAGTTCCTTGCTGGAGCTGCTGCCCAAAAAAATGGAGAAAAAACGAAGGGGTTTTGTTTGGATCGGGATTTTTTTGGGTTATTTGGGCTGAAGTGTGATGGTGTTTTGGTCGTTTGTGGGCTGTTTTACAACAGTTGGTGGCGCTAGGTTTTTTGTAGTTTGGAGGGTTAAGATCTGGTGGTGATATGGTGGTGGAGAGGGAAACAATGGTGGTTTGTGGTGGTGTGTTTCTGCTTTTCTGGTGGTTGTCCGGTTGTGTTGGAAAAATGGGAGTAGTTTGCAAGAAGGAGAAAGAGTTTTGGGTTGTCGGAACTTCGCCGGATTCCGGGGTGTTGGCAGTCGTAAAATTAGTGACTAGTGAAACCCTTTTGTGGATAAAAAATCTTAAAAATTTACAACTTCTCGCTAAAAATTATTTGCCACCCCCTTCATTTTTTACCTAATCAATACTTAAATAGAAAAATAATTATGCAATGAAATTGTGGGCTTGAGATTGTGGCCCAAAATCATCGGTCAATCTGTGTATGCAAATTTTATTCGTATTTCAATGAATTTCTAGACTGTGCAAAATATTAAAATGAATATTAACAAATGCAACAAATAAAATGAATTTAAAAAAAAATATAATGAACGTAACTGATGACATGTAAAAATGGAATTTTAAAATTAATTGATAAAAAATCCTAAATTTTGAGAAATAAGGATAGTTATCAATAAACTTATTTAAAATTATAAAAAAAAATATTTTGAACTATTAAAAAAATAAAACTTAAAAGTTATGAATTTGGAAATTGTTAGGACAAAATTGGGTGTCAACAATAAGAATAAAACCAACCTCATGGTTTCAAGTGCATTGTTTTACGTGCTTTTATATCAAAATTCAATTACATTGAACTGTTGATCTAGAACTTTGCCTCAATGTTATTCGAGGTGAAATCCTAAGTAATGTTTGGTTTGGAAAAGGACTGTAAGCCTTTTTTACCTGATTGTGCCTTTCAAAGCCTACCAAATGAAATGTATCCCTTGTTTTCCCACTTTGAGCCTGGAACATTTTCTTTGGACAACCATATCTTAGTCATTACCCTTCTAAGTGCCTACATGCACTATCCCTCTCTTGGCCCAACCTTCTTTAGTGCACCAAAGATGTGCAAAATATAAGAGATGATCCAAATTTGAAGATGCGAAAGTCAACAGATATAAAGTCTCTCAAAGTCAAGAAAGCTAAAACGACTTCTCGAGAAAGGAAAAATGAAAGAAAAGAAAGAAATACAAACAGACAAAAACACCCCTACTGAGTCAATGAAAGAAGAGAAGGAAAATATTCCCACAAAAAAATAGAGAAAACTTCAAAAGAAAGGGGTGGAAAGAAGAAAGTTCCAAAAAATAACGACTCAAAAGAAGTAGAATCAAAAGAAAGGGGTAAAAAAAGGAGAAACTCCAACGAATAAGGATTCAAAAGAAGTCAAAAAAAAGGGAGTACAACAAAGAGGATTAGACGCCAAAGGCGTATCAACCGTCAAAAGCATTAATTTAGTGTGACGCTCAGGGAGGAATTAAGTCACTCTTATTCCAAAAAAATATCCTACTCGTCCCTAAGCCTACATTACAAGCCAATAACAAGTCCTACATGATCTCATTCCAAATGTTCTCACATTACTGGAGATTTACAAAAGGGACAAGCATATGGTATCATAGTTGCATGCATTGAACATTCTTATGAGTGTGAGTGCACTTTGAAAAATGTCCTCAAATCAAAAGCTTCAAATATGTGTGAAATAGGACTTTTCTTTGTTGTGAGGGCACTTGAAACATGAGGATTAGTACAATTCAAAACTTTTGTTTGAAGAATGATGAACAAATCTTGTTGATACTTAAGTATGTTTGAGGTACCACATGAAGCAGTGGGAAATACCTTGAATTCAATATTTTTTAGAAAAAAGAGCAAAAAAAAGAAGAAGAAGAGATATTTACATGCAATCCTAACTGTTGGTACCGTATGTAGTCAAGATTCTACTATCTTCTCACATTCTTAATTTTTCATTAAAAAAAAAAAGGGAAAGCGCCCACCTTTAATGTCTTTCAAAGCAATTGTTTTTATATTTCTTAAATGATATTTGCATATCATTTTAAAATTAATTTGTTCATTGTAAAATGTGACATTATGCTAATCTCGTTAATATGAGACGCCTATTTTACTTTATTGGGTAATTTGTTCCAATAATGTGACATATCTTTTGTCTTTCGTCTTTAAATATTTCTAGGAATATCATTTTCTTATTTCATCATGTCCATATTGTACATTTTCTACTGGTGACCTTGCTTTAGATTCTTTGAGTATTGATCATCAACAGGATTGGAACTACATTTGACCTAATTTCTGGCTCAACAGGATATGTAGGCACCACGACGGCTCGGTCATATACCTACTGTGATTTTCTTTTCTTCTTGTAATAAAAACTAGGACGAAAATTTTGAGATTTAAGATCTCAAAAATTGACAATAAAATTTTATCTCCAGCAAGTCAAGATTGGAGATCATTTCGAGATTTGTCAAAAGATCTAACTTGGAATGAATTTTTGAGGAAGACCTCAAAAATTCCAACAAGTACTGTCAAAAGTTCCACAATCAACTTCAAATGATCTGCATTATCGCTTGAAGTTCAATGTCGACTTCAAAACCTCCAGCATCGCCATAATGGAGAAAAATAAATTCAAGATGCGAGCCAGCGTCGCCTCGTCCAAATCCCAATAAGACATGAGTCACAACAAACAAAAAATATTCAAGAGTAAAATGATGGTTGCTCACATGTGTGAAAGTGATAATGCGTTTTGTACATATTCTCTTTTATAGAATCTTTACTCAAGGTTTCTTGATTAAGTCGCTAGCTAAGGCGACATTGTGTCTACTAATTGTTCCTTTTCAACTACAGGTACATGTGAAAGCATTGAGAGGATGACACTTTCAAGAAAATCATCGAGCCATCCACCTCGTTACAGTTGGAAAATGATAGAGCCATCCACCACATTAGAGTAGACAATAATCTATCCATCCACCTCGTCACAATGGATATCATTAGGCCATCCACCTCGTTACAGTTGGCAATCATTGAGTCATCCACCTCGTCAAAGTGGACAATCATTGATCTATCCACCTTGGTACAGTGGACAATTATCTAGCCTTACACCTCGTTATGTTGGACAATCATTGAGTCATCCACCTCGTTACAGTGGACAATAATCGTGTCATCCACCTCGTTACAGTTGGACAATCATCGATTCATCCACCTCGTTACAGTGGACAATCATCAAACCATCCACCTCATTACAATTGAAAAATTATCGTGCCATCTACCTTGTTACAGTGGACAACTATTGAGTCATCCACCTCGTTACAATGGACAATCTTCGAGCCATCAACCTCTTTACAGTTGAACAATCATCGAGTCATCCATCTCATTACAGTGGATAATCATCGAGTCATCCACCTCGTTACAACGGATGATCATCGAGTTATTTTTCATTTTCCAATAGGTCCATTGCATTTTTCATTTGCCGAGAGGGCCATTGCATTTTTTTGTTTGCCAAGAGGGCCATTGCATTTTTCATTTCCCAAGAGGACCATTGCATTGTGATTCGCCGAGAAGACCATGGCATTTAAGTCACATCTATTCAAAGGTGAAGGATGTGCACTGTATCTATTCCGCGTTAAAGTCAGAGCAGATTTGCGTTGAATGATATTTGCATTTAAGTTGCATCTATTCGGAGGTGAAGGATGTGCACCGTATCTATTCCGCGTTCAAATTGGAGGAGGCTTGCATTGAAAGATATTTGCATTTAAGTAACATCTATTCGGAGGTGAAGGATGTGCACCCTATCTATTATGCGTTCAAGTCAGAGTAGACTTGTGTTGAAAGATATTTGCATTTAAGTCCCACCTATTCAGAGGTGAACGATGTCCCCCCTATCTATTTCGCGTTCAAGTCGGAGGACATTTGTGTTAAAAGATATTTGCATTTAAGTAACATTTATTCGGAGGTGAAGGATCTGCACCCAATCTATTCCACTTTCAAGTCATAGGAGACTTGCATTGAAAGATATTTGCATTTCAGTCGCATCTATTCGGAGGTGAAGAATGTGCACCCTATATATTCCGCGTTCAAGTCGGAGAAGACTTACGGTGAAAGATATTTGCATTTAAGGTGCATCTATTCGGAGGTGGAGGATGTGCACCGTATCTATTCCACTACGAAGTCGTAGGAGGCTAGCGTTGAAGGATATTCATATTCTATTGCCGAAAGTGGTAGTGTTCACATATATCCTACCAACGGATAATTTTCATTTATTCTACCGATAGACATGCAATTATATGCTATCGATGGATCATCTTCATTCATCCTACCGATGGACATACAGTCAGATCCTACCGATGGATCATTAGTATTAGTCGTACTGATGGACATGCATTTATATCCTAAGGATGGATCATCTTCTTCGTTCTACCGATGGACATACATTCAGATTCTATTGATGGATCATTTCTAGTCGCCCTACCGATGGACATGCATCTTTATCCTACCAATGGATCATCTTCATTCATCCTACTAATGGACATGTATTTATATCCTACCGATGGATCATCTTTATTCATCGTCTCATAAGGGATGCTACCTTTTTCTTTATTTTGGTCTCTAATAGTTAGTTTTGTCATTGTCTTTTCGAGAACATTCAAGAGGATACATTCTCAATTGAGCAATAGGACTGGACTACGTCAACAAGGACGCAACACAATGTGCAACCTTTTGGAAGGAATTTGAGGATCAACTTCCTCCACATTCCATCTCCACTTTTATACAAAGGTCATCTGTTCGGTCAAAATCAGGTTTGTCCAGATGTTTGGGACATCATTCGGTTCCATAAGTTTCAGAGATTCACACAGCACCGAGGCTCATACATACCTTGATGTGTCCAAGAATTCTACGTGGAGTATGGGAAGCTGGTCCCAAAATGGAAGAAGAAGGCCAGCTCATTCGTACCTCACTACAACATTTTAGGCCTACGACCACACTAATTCTGGACAACGCTAGCAAAGTGTTGCCGAAAATATTTTTTAGGATGTTTTTAAAGCGTAGCCCAATTTTTTAACTTTAAGCTTCGATAATATTGGCAACACTTGCAACGTGTACTCTTTAATGGTATAAGCTACACTTTATGAGCATTGTTCTAATATGATATAATTGACAACAACTATTTACATATATGGCCACACTTTTAAAGTGTCCTATTTTTATAATTGTAAAAACAACACATCACAAGTATGGCCGTGAAATTTTCACTAAAACATTATATTCCCTTCAACATTTTTAACTCTCCCTCCCATTTTTATTCGGATTTTTTTTTTCATAAAGCATTAAAACTTCTTTTTCCCCAAATCAGAAAAACACGCTTCTCTTATGAACTGAAGAGCTGAAGCTAAGTCTGAAGAACTGATCAAGAGTTGAAGCTAAGTCTCTCCGTCACGCTTTTTTCTCATATTACTCGCTGAAGAACACGATTTCTCACATATTTGTCGCTGACAAACGCGATTTGTCGCTGAACAAAAGGATTTTGTTGGAATAGGGTTTATCAGGTTAGAAATTATATCTTTGAATGTCTAAATTTTAGCTTTAGGGTTTTTATATTCTTGTGTTTTTTATCTGATTTTTAGGAGTCTAGCTCGTATTTTTGGTTCATCAGTTGGAAATTAAACTGAATAACTATTGGGTCTTGTTAATCGAATCATATCAATTTCATTCTAAAAAGTCGTTACTTTTTGAAAGTGAAGCAGAATCGTCGTGCAAGCCATTGTCTTGTTTTAGAACCTTGTGTCTGTGGGTTATTGTGTAAATTTCACTTTAGCTTGGAATGATATTATGTTGAGTAGATAGGTCTGCATAATGTTAAGCTAATTGATATAAATATGATGATATATGTGTATGTATTATTCTATGGCAGATGGATCTGATAGCTAAGTTAAGCCGATCCTTCTGTCGAGAGGGTATTATGTTATTCGGTTTCTAGAATAGGATTTGGAACTGAAATGATTATCCTTGACTTGAGAAAAATTCTATATCGAGTTGCCTCAAAATAGGATTGACTTTGTTTTTCTTTCAGGGGAACTGGATATGCATAGTTACCAACTATTGTGTAGGTAGAGATATGTGAGTGGTTATCCTAGCCTGTCTAGCATTTTATACTTATTGACTTATGAACTAGTTCTATTTCTAATTACTTCTCATTTTAGAAGTTCGATACATTAAAGGGGACACTTCGGTACTTTAGCCTGATTCCTCCAGGTGCTGGTGGGATATTGACATATTATTTGGCTAGTGTTGCATCACGGTTAAAGGTTTCTTTGCATTTACCCTTCTTTGAGATAAACTATCTGATTATTCAAGTAAAGTTCACTGAATTCGGATTTCTTCCCCATAAGATAATTTTATGTACTGATGTCAGGTTAGGGAGGCTGGCCAGTTTGGTGATGGAATTTAATCCCTCATAAATAAAGATGAGAGTTTCTTGGCTTAGGGAAAACTATAAGAAGCTGTTGATGCCCTTGAGAAGGGTTTAAAGGACACTCACGCAACAGCAGTCATTGATGATTGGGTTAAGCGTGCTAGGACAAAACTATAACCGAGCAAGCACTAACCTTGTTGCAAGCTTATGCCACCATTATTAGCACTTGAAACAGAGATCCATTATAGCAATCAAACACCCAATTTACACGACTATTGCAATCGTGTATGTATACCCTGGTGGAGATTTGAGTTTTTCAATCAGTTCACTTGTTATCTCGTCTATACACAACTTGTCGTTAGATCAAGGAGATTTGATGTGTAAGTTGTCTGTTAGTTTCTTTAGCAAAAATTAGACTGAGAATAATGATGTGAACGAGAACAAGGATCACGAACAAGAAAATGAACAAAACACATTGTTTCCTAACAAAAGTACAAGATGGGACAAAGACCGACAAAGTTGTGTTATCTACTCTTTCCAGAATTTCCAGCACTATATTATAGCATATTGCAGCAGCTATATAAACTGATCCTATAACATGTACAATGATTCTATAACATGCAGACACAAGATCCTAGCAGGAAAGCTGGAGCCACAACTACACACACAAATGAGCAACCAAATCAGAAGAAGACAAATAAGATAGGGTCTTGTTAATTATGACCTTGATAACAAATAATAATATTTGATAAGATTGAGTAAATTGGCCCAGCGGGAACATGAAATAATTTGGTTATCTGGAAGCTTTTGATTAAGTTGATCTAATTATACTCCTTTTGTAATGAAGTAAAAGATATAATTATACTTGTTGCTCTGAACATATCAAGGTGTTCAATGATGTTAACAATGAGTGCAGGATATTTCTGCTGAGCACCAAGGCTGGTGGCCTTGGCATTAATCTTACTGTTGCAGACACCTGTATTTTATATGACAGTGACTGGGTACCTTTTTTCACCTCTATGATTTTCTTTGATGTTTGTCTTTTTTATGTGGCTAAATGATGCTCTCACACTTGATCAATACTTCAATAAAGGTTGATGTATAATGCAATTTAACAAGCATTGCAAAAGTAATGTATTTTAGTAAAGAATAATGTTATACCGATGATGGTCCAGAGAGTAAAGGTTTTAGGATTAATTATAAAAATTGTACGTGTTGTAAGTTTTGCTAGCATAAGAAAGAAATTGAGCCACTTCTCCAAGGTGATAATTAACAATACCCTATCTCATTTGTCTTCTCATGATTTGGGTGATGATTTGGGTGTGTAGTTGTGGCTCCAACTTCCCCACTAGGATCTTGTGTCTGAAGGTTATAGAATTAGTGTACAGGTTATAGGATCAGTTTATTCGTTCTTTTTGCCGACTTGAAAAAATTATCTAATAACTGCTATTTTCTATACAGAAAAGAAACAATGTTTATTTTAGTTAGCTGGTTAAAATTTGCCTTCAAATTGAGATTATCTTTTGATCCTAAGAAAAGTTAGATTACAATTTCTCAAACTTCCATTTCATATCAGAACTTGGATAGCCAGTAAGTTAGAACTTTCCTATTGACATTTGAATTGTCGTTGAAGAGAACCAAAGAGAAAACAGGAGAACACTAACTCTTTTTTCCTTTTACTGAATTATGCTTGTCATGGAAATTTTGTATAAGGCAGCATTTCAAAGTCTACTTGCAAATTATCTCATGATTATTTACATGTGACATTTTAGGGTGTAAGTTACCTGCACAGTTTATTTAATGTACTCCTTACCCTCAAATCTTGGAGTGAGTTTTCATCATTGTATGTGGTTCATTCTGTTTAGAGATTTAGGAGAAGTGAGAAACTAAAGAACGAGAAGTTATTGAGTTATGTTAACTATTTATTTAGAAAGCATGTTAGATAATACCATGCATGCTACTTGTACTAGGCAACATTTCTTCCGGTAATTCTCCAGGAGTTGTACTGGACAGAGGGGAGAAGATGTATAATTTAATTTGCCTTTAGCTAATGCAATATTTATGCGTTTACAGCTGCCCCAAAATGAAACTTGTTTGATGTTGTATTTTTTGGACTCCCCAGGTATTTCCGCTCTCCTTCACCTTGGGAAGAAAAGTCATGATCTCGCTCTCGATCCCCAACTATATCACAGTCAAGGCCAAGATGAAGGTCATCTAAGGAAAGGTTGATTTTTTGTTTACGTATAAGCAAGTTGTTTTCTGGTTCTATTTCTGCCATGGTTCGGTGATCAACTGTTGGACGACATATTTGCTTCCTAATCGAGGGGTATTTTGAGCTCACTGGGATAATTTGGTACTACTGCAATGTCAAAGCGGTTTAGTTCAGATGGTTCGGTGCTGTAATTTTTCTAGCTTTGACAGAGCTTGTTTCCTGCTTCGGTGTTCTTTCTTTGACGTCTGTGAGTTACCTTTGATCAACTTCTCTCCTTTTGGATTTTATCATCCTACTTTAGACCAAAATAGTTATAGATATTTACTATAGAAAAGAAAGAGCATTTCATGATTAGAATGCACTTAAATTCGTTACAGAACTACATTGGTCAGCAACTAAATTTTTCTAGCATTCTTTACTTTCTAATCATAATCAAGAAAACTACCACTTACCAATATTGTTTTGCTTCCTGTACAGAACTATACATATTAAAAGAATATGCAATTGATATTTTCTGCTTCTTTGTTAAATTCAATTCTATGAGACACTAACTTCCCATGTATCTCCTCTGAATTTCACTTACTTCAAGTTGTCGGAATTGCAGCAACTTGTGCTTTTCCCCTCGGTGACATTACAGTTAAAGTAAATAATATATGTGCACAATAATGAAGGAAAAAATGAAACAAATCATATTACATTCTTGTTTTGGAGATATGATAATCCTGTAATTCACCCTGAAGGTGCTGTGAATGTCGTCCATGTATACAACCGCACATGAACTTATTCTTGGTTATTATTGGACATGTGCTTGCACGAGCGTCTGATATCTAGTATCTAGAATATTGCTTCATATGTATGTGTATGTACACAAGACATACTATCTTTTTAAGTTTATTGGAAATAAATATATTTTAATTTCTGCTTAGCTAATTTAATGCTTGAGATTATTTATTGCAAAAAAATATTGGTGTTTTTTAATTAGAAATTGTGGCATATAAATATTCTATAGCCAAAATAATATAACCACACTTAAATGTGTAGCCAAAGGACTATAAATTGTGGTATGCACATGGGCAAGGACTACACTTCAAAGTGTTGTCATACATAAGATAGAGAAGGCAATACTTTAAAATCGTTGGCAATAAGGAAGCAAAGGTCACACTTTAAAGTGTAGTTGTACGAGATAGAAATGTTGCTATATGAGGTATTGAAAAGGGTGGCCTTTTTTCATTTTAGGCTACGCTTTTAAGAGTAGCTAATAAGGCAACACTTGAAAAGTGTCGCCTAAACTCTAAGGTTACGCTTATTTCGGCCACCGCTAGAAACGTGTGGCTTAAATTAAAGTCAAAAAGTGTGGCCTTTTATCAAAGGTCACACTTTTCTAGGGAGGTTGTAGACATAAAATGTTGTAGTGCCGGTTGATCATGTGATGGTGCGAGGTAAAAAAGTTAAATGCAGCAGTACGTATATCAATGAGGTGTTGGGGTCTACCATGAATCTGATACATTTCTTTGTGGACCGGATACAAAAAATGACCCTAAATGACCTAAAGGGGTGGTTAGCTCCATTGCTTTCTTACATCACATCGTCGTGGATGTACGCAGGGTTCCAGATTGAGAAGAAGGACCTAAATGTTGTTGTGCAGTACTGGTTCGGCTTCATTAGCAGCACAATGATTCCATTCCAGAATGAGTCAACACTCCGGCATCTAAAGGAAGCTTTATTGGGTTCTATTATTGACTGGGATAGACTAAATATTGGGTTGATCATTGAGCAAGAGATGGCCATGGGTGCCTAGCAGAGCGAGACATCGCTCTTTTTCCCAATCTTAATCAGGAATTGTGTCAGCGTGCTCGAGTGCTCTTTGTGGCGAAGATGAATATGGAAGTGACTCCCACTTCCTCTACTAACATCTGGAGGATTGAGGCCGAGTACGATATGGACGAGGCTGAGAGGAGGAGAGCAGCGTCAATGGACACTTCCTAGGTTGTTTATATAGAGATGTTAGAGAAAGATACAACCACTTCCACTCAGGCCGGTTAGACTTTAGGTACTCCTAATACTACTACTGCTCCTTCTTCGTCTGCTGCTGCTACTACTACTACTACTGTTGATGTTGCCCGTCCCCAATTGACACAGGTGATGCTATACAAGATGGGTCATCTAGCCTAATGTGCTGATGTATGTGCTTCTCGGGTCAAGGCAGCAATCCTCGGACTGATTGAGAGGGCTATTGCTGATGCCTTATCCCCTATCCAAGCTTAGTTGTGGGAGCACTTGGAGTTGATCACCGTACATGGCTTAGCCAATTTTATAAGCCAATTATGATATAAAGATGAAAATCAACCCTTGCCACGTTTTTCATAGATGGGTAGATAATGTTTTGAAGTTAAAATCAACTACAATCTTCTCTATTACAAAATTTCAATGAAAAACCTTGCTAAAAATCAATTGAAACTCACAATGGTAGTGTTTTTACTCTCAATCTTGTGTTCCTCACATTTTTGAATGCCTTCTCTCTCTTCCAAAAATCAATTTATGCAAGTCTAATGTGAAGTTGGATGGGGCCAATCGGCGAGGTAAGTTGGGCTTCTCCGACCATTCGGCGACTCACCAATTTTCCTTCATCTAACCTTCATTTTTCACCTTTTCTTAGTCCAGCCACTGTAATTTTAGGTGAGCCAGATCGGGATCACTGAGCGATTCCGAGATGTGCCCTTTTTACTTTTCACTCACCTATCGGCACTTATCTGAATTTCCATCAGTACTTTTGGCGACCTGGTCATCCATCGCCGAAGCGATCGGCGAAATGCCGAGTGGAACTACTTCTTGCCGAAGTTACCCCTAATTCAGTCTCAACATTCTGTAACTTTAGGCAATAGGGGAAAAACTTGGCGTGTCTCCAAGTGAAATCGGCGTTCATCAGGCTTGTCTTTCCCTTCTCTTTCTTGCTCGTGTTGTCTTTATATCCCATTTCTGTCCTGGCTCTGTTCCTCAATCCATGTATCTGAAGATCAATGGTTTTACATCAGTTGTTGGCACAAAATAAGAATTGAGGACACTAAATTTATATAAATAAAGCCCTAAATGAGTCCAAATATCGAACTCATCAATACCCCCAACTTAAACTTTTGCTTGTCCTCGAGTAAAATTCAAGTTCGGCAATCAAAAAGGATTTCTCAAACAATGCTACAGAAGACTCAATCATGAATGAACACAAAAAGACTCAATCATGAATGCACACAAAAAGACTCAACTTACTCATGCAAGGATCAATTGTGCACTAAAAGATTCAAGCTGTGACTCACCATTATCAATGATTCTTAAGTTCACCATTCTTGCTTCAAATGCAATTTGAAGCTCAAGAAAGGTATTCAAATGAGCTCACACAAAGAATGATTCAATAATCACACACAATGGTTCAACAATTTATAGCTCCGAAATCACAATCAACACTCACACTCACAAAGATGAACACATGCATGACTCCACCCATAGGTTTGCCCTTATTTTCCAATCAACACTTGTTTCAGCTCACTCAAGATCAAAAAGGTCTTTTCTAGTGTTGTAACGGGGTTGAGTGTTAAGGTATCGTCATTTAGGCTCAGTGGTTGCTATCCTCATGAAATGTGGATTGAACAACACTTTCTTTACTTTGCTTCCTCATTCTCATTCATGCTCAAAAGTCACCCCATTATTTAATTTCAATGAAACTTTGGACACCCCATTTCTTTTCGCAACTTTATTTCAGAACTTTTTTTTTGTATGGAGGGGTTCCATCTTTTTCAAAACAACGAGTTCCATCTTTTTCAAAACCATGGATAGAGGGGAATTTCTTCACATTCCTTGATTTACCTTCTATTTTCACCACACCCTAAACTTAGGATTTTGGCCTAATTTGTCCATTAAAACAAACTACATCTCATGAGGATTAAGGGTGAATGGATAAAGTAAGGTCACAATTGCATCAATTTTCTTCCATGAAAAGGGTAAGGCTAAAAGGGTGCTCAAACAAAGATCACACACTCACAAGGTAGGCCACAAAAAAGGTATAATGTCAAATTGTTTCACTCTTAAAATTGTTGCCTAAGATCATTTCAAGAGCTCACATCACTTGGTCAACCAGACCAATGGGGAAAATTGTAGTTGTCATCACACATGGTTCACGATAAGCTCATCACATAAGACATTGGCACCAATATCAAACAAGACTCCACACTTTTGCTAGTGTTCAATGTTCATCATGAGAGTCTTATTCGATAATCCACTAGTCACAATGAGATGCAAAAAGTTCACATATTGTCTATGGAACTTCATTTGGTCTTATCGTAGCCGCACATTAATTTTTGTTCGATTATGATCACTATTCAATTCATCGGTATTGATCAAGACCGATACTCAAATTTGCAAGAGAACAACCACATTCAAACACAATCAAGGGGTGGAAAAATGGGTCAAAGAGGGTCAAGCACACCACAGAAATTCACTAACCACAAGTATGCACCCCCACCAAAAACAGTCAACATTGTCCCCAATGTCAACAGAGAACGGACACTCCCCCTAATAAAACAAGAACAAAAATAAAAACTAGCAAATAAAGATAAAATTCTAGTATGTAAACATGCAGAGCAAGGTGAGGAGGAATCTTCACTAGGCACCCAGTCGGTGAGAAGATGAGACAGTTGCCGAATGCTTTGGCGGTGCGCCCAATGAGCGGAATATCGCCTTTTGTTCCAGTGAGTGACAATTGCAAATAGGGGCAGATCGGTGGAGCTGCAAGAGGCCACCAAATAGGTAGGCAACTCGCATAATGGAATTGGAGCTTCGCTGATCGATCATTAGGTTACGCTGTCAGCGATGAAGTAAAAGGGCGAGGAAAATCGGGTCGCCTAAGCACATCGGTAATTTGCCAACTGATGAAGGACTCTCGCCAAATGATCCATAATCTCAGCCCCATTATTGAAGTCCATTGGGCGGACTATGTCGTTCTCGCCTCACGGGCTAGTCGATTCGCCAATTGGATCTTCTTTTCGCACAAAATCCTGCACCTGCAAAATCAACACACGTTTTGTAAAACACTAACACTTGGGTTGCCTCCCAAGAAGTGCCTTATTTAATGTCGTGGCACGACATGGAAATGCTCTCAAGCATCTTCCAGGTACACCACCTCAATCAGAGAAATCTCTTGGCACTAACCAAAGTATAACTTCAAGTGTTGCCTATTCACCTTAAATGCAGGTCTTTATTGACCTTCAACTTTTATGGCAACATTTGCGAACACTCATATCACTCTAAACGGTCCTGACCATTTGGACTTGAGCTTTGCTAGAAAGAGTTTAAGTCGAGAGTTGTATAGTAACACTCAGTCTCCCAATCTGAACTCCATCTTAAGGATTTTAGCATCATTCCATTTCTTCATCTTTTCCTTGTACAGGGCTGAACTTCATAAGCTTTGAACCTGAATTCGTCCAACATATTTAACTGCTCTACTCTCTCTTTTGAGGTCTTTGTCCAGTCCAGATTTAAAGTTTTCAATGCCCACAATGCTTTGTGTTCCAATTCAACTAGTACATGGCAAGATTTACCAAAAACTAGCTGATACAGAGACATACAAATTGGTGTTTTGTATGCGGTATGATACACCCATAGTGCGTCATCAATCTTTCGAGACCAAACAGTTCTATTAGCATTCACTGTCTTAGCCAAGATGCTTTTGACATCCCGATTTGACACTGCAGCCTGGCCACTCGTTTAGGGATGATACGAAGTTTCTACTTCGTGTTTCACTACATACTTGATTAGTGCAACTGAAAACCACTTGTTGAAAAAGTGGGATCCCCCATCACTAATAATAGTCGGAGGAGTACCAAATCTCGCAAAGATATAGCATTTCAGCAATTGAACAACGTTTTTTCCTTTGTTGTTTGGAAGTGCAACAGCCTCCACCCATTTGGAAACATAATCTACAACCACCAAGATATACTTATTACCAAACGAACTCACAAATGGGCCCATGAAATCTATACCCCAAACATCAAATAGTTGTACCTCTAAAATGGGGGTAAGAGGAAACTCATGTCGTTTAGACACCCCACCTTGTTTATGACATTAAGTGCAGTTCTTAACAAACTCATGAGCATCTTTGTAGAGAGACGGCCAGTAGTACAACCTTTGTAAAACTTTAGCAGTATGTACACCCCCATGATGACCTCCAACCGGTGAAGCATGACAATCATGGAGAATTCCAATAGCTTCTTATTCCGGCACACTTCTTCTAATGATATGGTCAGCACAGTCTCTTAATAAATATGATTCATCCCAAAAGTACTTCTTAACATCGAACAAGAACCTCTTTCATTGGTAGAAGTTCAATTCGTCCGGCATTAATCAACACAATACATAATTGGAAAAATCAGCATACCAAAGAGGTTGTTTGAGAGTTACTGTGAATACCTGTTCATCGTGAAAAATATCATTTATGTCGATCTCTAGCTCGTCATTCTCCTTGCCTTCCAATCTTGATAATTGGTCTGCCACCTGATTTCACAACCTCTTCTATCTTTGACCTCAAAGGCGAATTCTTGCAAAAAAAGCACCCACCTTATCAATCTTGGCTTACCATCCTTCTTTGCCATCACGTAACGCAGTGCAACGTTATCAGTGTGAACAATCACTTTAGTACCTAGCAAGTATGCCCAGTACCTCTCAAACTCATAAACCACCACAAGTAACTCTTGTTTAGTAAATGTATAGATACGTTGAGCATTGTTTAGAGTTCTGCTTGCGTAGTAAATGGGGTGAAAAAGTTTCTTGCATTTTTTCCCTAATAAATACCTAATGTCGTGCTGCTTGCATCGCACATTACTTCGAAAGATTCTGACCAATCATGACTATTGATGATCGGTGTCGACACCAATTTTTCTTTCAAGAACTTGAAAGCTACCATGCAAGCATCATCAAAGTGGAATTTCACCTCCTTCTCCAAGAGTTTGCATAGAGGATATTCAATCTTTGAGAAGTTTTTGATGAACCTTCGGTAAAATCCAGCATGTCCCAAGAAGCTATTAAGAATCTTCACCGAAATTGGTGGTGGTAACTTCTCAATCAGTTCAATCCTTGTTTTGTCAACCTCCAGCCCCTTTTGTGACACTTTGTGACCAAGAACTATACCTTCCTTAACCATGAAAGGACATTTTCCCCAATTTAGGACTAAATTTGTCTCCACACATCTTTGTAGAACTCGTCCTAATTGTTCTAAACATGCTTCAAAAGTGTCACCCACAACTGAGAAGTCATCCATAAATACTTCCATTGAATCCTTCACCATATCAACAAAAATAGATAACATGCAACGTCGAAATGTAGCCGGAGTATTGCATAATCCAAATGGCATCCGTTTGAAGGTAAAAGTACCATATGGGCACGTAAATGTTGTTTTCTCTTGGTATTCCAAAGCAATGGAGATTTGGTTATAACCGAAATATCCATCCAAAAAGCAATACCAACCTCTCTCGGAGAGTCGATCAAGCATTTGATCCATAAAGGGCATGGGAAAATGTTCCTTTTCAGTCCACAAATTTAACTTCCTATAATCCATGCATACTCTCCACCCGGTCACCGGTCTCAAAGATACAAGCTCCCCTTTTTCATTTGAGACCACTGTGATGCCTCCTTTTTTCAGTACACATTGCACCGGACTTACCCATTTTCTATATGCAATCGGATAGATCACACCTACGTCAAACCACTTTATTATATCATTTTTCACCACCTCTTGCATCAGTGGGTTCAATCTCCATGGATGTTCAACAATTGGCTTACAATCCATGTCAAGTTGAATTTTGTGAGTGCAAATACTGGAGAAATGCCCACTATGTCAGCGACAGTCCACCCTATAGTTTTGATATGCCTTCTGAATACCTCAAGGAACAATTTTATTTTCCAATCAAGAAAATCAGCGGCAATGATCAGCAGTAAGGTATTATTTCCCCCCAAGAAAGCACTACGGAGATGGGAGGGAAGCACTTTCAACTCTAGATTTGGTGGTTCTTCTGTTGATGGCTTTGCGGGGACTTTCTCAATCTTTTAAATCAATGTCCAATTTCAACAGAGTATTTGAATACCCCCCCCCCCCAAACATGATAGAGCTGCTACTACCTCTTCATAGCCTTGAATTTCAAACTCATCATAGTTAGCAAGCACGGCTTCAAGTGGCTCACTCATACACATCAAATGGCTAACACTAGCCACCACCTCATCAATAACATCAACAGTGGAGACCACGTGAATATCACTTGGGTGTTTCATTGATTTACATACATTGAAGGTTACTTCATCTTCATTCACCCGAAGCTTCAATTCTCTGCTCTCAACATCCACCAATGCTCTTCCGATTGCAAAGAATGGTCTTCCCAAAATGATGGGAATTTCAAAATCTATTTCACAATCGAGAATGACAAAATCAGCCGGGAAAATAAATCGGTCAATTTTCACCAAGATGTCATATAGTATCCCTACAGGATGTTTAACTGATCGGTCCTCCATCAAGATTCTCATTGTTGTGGCTTTTGGTTCCACCAACCCAAGTTGTTTATAGATTGCATATGGCACTAGGTTGATGCTTTCTCCCAAATCGCATAGGTCTTTAGCAAAATGGAGCATGCCGATGGTGCAAGGGATGGTGAACGCTACGAGATCTTCTCTATTTTTTATCAGCTCCTTAGTCATAATTGCACTACAACCATGGGAGACTTTGATTGTCTCAAAATTCAAACTCCTTTTCTTTGTGACTAATTACCTCATACACTTAGCGTACACCGACATTTCCAACAATGCTTCCACTAAAGGGAGATTAATTGATAATGTATTGAACACCGATAAAAACTTCTTGAACTTCTCATCCTCATTCTTCTTCTTTAGATGTTGAGGAAATGGAGGGGATATTTTGGGTAAAAGTTACATAACTTTTGGGCTTTGATTGTGTTTCTCCATGTCCTTTTGTGGTCCTTTGGCAAGGCTTTGATTGATAGGTGCCTCTTCTTCCTCATCCCTTTGTCTTCTTCATGCATTTGAGCTTCTTCATTTCCGGTCACATCGCCTATTTCTACCTTTCCAATTTGAGTAACTACGACCAGCTCTGTATCATCATCTTTCATAATCATTTTTTGCTTCAATTGTGCTGAGAGTGAACTCAACTGACCTTCAACTATCTTGATTGCATCTGCGTGAGAGTTCACTTTATTAGTGAATGATGAAAAGTCGGCTTTTATCCCTTTTAACAAGTCATCCAAACATTCGACTGCATCAAGGATACGTGACTGCAAATCATTCACCCATGGACTACTTGCACTGCCTCTCGGTTTTGGGCTCTCACTTGAATGAGTGTGGTCCTCTTCATGATACTCCTCCCTTTTATAATAGTCACTTTGCTCGGCCTAATCTTGATAGTATCTTTTTTGCTCTTCCCGTTTGTGATAGTTCCAACCTTGATTCCCACCCCGCTGTAAATAGTGTGGGTGGAAACCCTCCTCGTATCTCTTGGATTTCCAACCTCGATTCTCCCCCGGCTTTGAATAGCCGGAGGAAGAACCCTCCTCAACTCTAAACACTCCATTCGTCCCCGTGGGCTTTTCCACATTCTCCATCATATTCTCTTCTAATAGTTCCATTTGGGTCAACATCTTCTTGATGTTTTCATCCCTCTATGTTTCCTTATCAAGGTTTTCTTGTTTCATTCTAAAGCAAAATGGGGACAGTTGATCCTCTTGGGTTTACCACACTTGATTTATTTTAGTCATGTCATCAAGAAGAAATGAAGCCACCTCAAATGATTGGAACATTATTCCCCCTCGTACCAATTGATCAGCCACCCCTTTATTAACTGAATCAAGAATTCGGTAAAAATATTGGAGTAGTAAATCGTTTGGTAGCCCGTGAGTCTGGCATTTAAGTAAGAGTTGCTTAAACCTCACCCACGTTACATGGATAGGTTCACTCTCCCATCGCTTGAAACCTTGAATGACATCTCTAAGCTTCATCATACTTGATGGGGGAAAGAATATTGTATTGAATGCTATAATCAACTCCTCCCATGATGTGATGGAATTGTTTGGTAACTTGGCCAACCACTTGCTAGCCTCCTCCGTCAAAGATTGTGGAAATAACAGAAGCCAGATTGAATCTTGTGATACATTGTTGAATGACAACAAGTTGCACACCTCTGTAAAACTTTTTACAAGCTCATGCGGGTCTTCGTGTTCTAACCCTCCATAGAGTCCTCGCATCTGGAGGAGATGAGGAGTTGTGCTAGTGACCTCAAATACTGCATTCCCATCAGCTTGTGGTATGCAAATTGCACCTGTTTCACCTGAATGAGATGGATTGTAAACACTATTGACATCAACGATATCATCCCGATGACCTGCTTGGCTACCATTCACCTCTTCCTCACTCATTTTTACTTCTATGTAGTTCAACCAACACTACACAATGCAACCTAAGCCAATTCAACTACAACCAACCAAATCACAAATCAAATGTTCGATCAAAGAATTCCAAGTAACGCTACTCCCCAGCAGCGGTGCCATTTGATTAACATTTCAAGGACACTTCATCCAGTTCTAAGTGTCAACGATCGCTAGTTAGTATGTAACCCAACTAAATGAGTTGGGATCAATCCCACAGAGAGTAGCTTTTCCTTCAAATTCAATTATAGAAGTATGACAACAATATCTTCAACTACACACTTACTGCACCTTTTTGGTTTAAACTTCAAATTTCAGGTTATAATTATAAATCCAATTCAACACTTAACACTAAACGATCAAATAGAGAGATAACACTTGGGGAATTGAACAACCAATTATTCAATACAACTTAGTGGATGAACATTGATGCTCACAATAGGAGAAATTGTCATTGGTAGGTCGGACTATATGTAAGGAAATTTTCTCTCGAATTATTACCTTATCTTTGTCAAATTCTCTCGAACTTCAACACTAGATGGAAGATGCCCATCCCTCTTCCTCATCAAATCTACTCTCTCGAGCTAGATACAAAGGATAGATTCCACGTTTCACTCTCTCAAGGTGAAATCATGGTGACCCACTACTAAGGATGCTAAATTTGCTGCTTTGGTTCTGTAATTCTCTCTCGAGCAAGCACAAAACACTGAACTTGTTACACTAATCATGCAAGACGACCTCAAAACACAGCAGCATTTCAGACCCACTTCAAATTAACACCATTATTCGCAAATCAATGACACCCACCTAGAAAAACTCAACAATTGGTCACATCGTCAAAACCCCAGTGTTAGGGTTTTACCCAATCATGATGAAAAGATGAAAAATCAACACTTACCACATTTTTCATAGATGGGAAAATGAAGTTTTGAAGTTAAAATCAACTACAATCTTCTCTACTACAAAATTTCAATGAAAAACCTTGCGAAAAGTTACTTGAAACATACAATGGTAGTGTTTTTACTCTCAAACTTGTGTTCCTCACATTTCTGAATGCCTTCTCTCTCTTCCAAAAATCAATTTATGCAAGTCTGATGTGAAGCTGGATGGGGCCAGTCGGCAAGGTAAGTCGGCCTTCGTCGACCATTCAGCCACTCACTAATTTTCCTTCATCTCGCCTTCATTTTTTACCTTTTCTTAGTCTAGCCACCGTAATTTTAGGAGAGCCAGATCGGGATCGCCAAGCGATTCCGCGATGCATCCTTTTTTCTTTTCACTCTCCCATTGGCACTTATCTGGATTTCCATCAGTACTTTTGGCGACCTAGTCATACATCGCCGAAGTGATCGGCGAAATGCCGAGTGGAACTGCTACTCACCGAAGTTACACCAAATTCAGCCTCAGCATTCTGTAACTTTAGGCAGTAGGGGAGCAACTTGGCGTGTCGCCGAGTGACATCGACGATCATAATGGCTTGTCATTCCCTTTTCTTTCTTGCTCCTGTTGTCTTCATTTCCCATTTCTGTCCAGGCTCTATTCCTCAATCCATGTATTTGAAGATCAATGGTTTTACATCAGTTGTTGGCACAAAATAAGCATTTGAGAACAGAAGATCTATATAAATAAAGCCCTAAATAAGCCTAATCTCGGAATCATCAGGCACTCGGTGCATCACTGATCAGGTCGGTGAAGCCCGACTTACTTCGTCGAGTGACTCTGATGTAAAAATTCTGGGAAGGTATAAATGAAATTTTGAAAAGAAGAAAAATAGTTCCCACATTGTCCAGTTATGTGTTTTTGATCCTAAACATTGGCTTTACACTTTTTGGATAGAGATTTAGGGTTGGTTTTTATTTTTAGCTTCAATTTGAGCATTTGGAGACTTTTGGATTGCTGCCTAATCTGATGGAACACATAGTTGGTAACGATTTCTTGTTCTTTATTATGTTTTGCTAAAAGCCCCATTCTTGGGGGTGTGATTATGTTGTTGAACGTATAAATTAGCTTATGGTTGTTAGTATTTACAGATATATTGTTGATTTTAAGTGGGTTCAATTAATAGTTTGTGTTTTCATTGATGAATTGTAGTTGGAAATACAATTCTAGTTTAGCATTGTAAGCTTGCTTGAGAAAGAAGTATTAGAGTTAAAACTTATAATTGATGATTGTATTGATTGTGTTGTTGCATATTTAGCTTGAGAAAGCAGGTCTAAATGCAATCCTATTAATCTAACTTGAAAAAGTAGATTGATTGTGGTATTGGGTTGTTTTTATGTGTTGTGCTTGTCGAGGTTCGAAATAACTCGCTCGATTCGTGATAGTTGATTGAGAAATAGATATTGCACCTAATGCCTAGCCTACCCACAGAAATTCAATGACCTTTAGTAAATAATAATCACCCATTTAGCAAAATTGGCACTAAATTTATCACACTCCCTAGAAACCCTCTCTACTTGTTTACTCCCGATTATTTGTAGTAATTAATTGTTCACCCAAATCCCCCCATTTGACATTGATTGTCAAACGCTTGTCATTTACTTTATTTGTTGTGAAAAATGTCTACTTCTACAAAAGATTATAACACCAATTTACTTCGTAATCGAATTATTTACCGTATCACTCCCTGTGGGATCAACCCGAACTCTTAGTTGGATTTATACTTGTTAGAGACCGTAAACACTAAGAATCAGATGAAGTGTAGTTGAGTGTTATCAAACACCTTTGTTAACCGTGTCAAAAATTCGGTAGAAATATTGTAATAACACATTGTTCGGAAACACATGAGTAGGACATTGAAGCAACAACTTCTGGAACCTCAACCATGTCTCATGGATAGGTTCGTCATCAACTCATTTGAAGTTTTGAATATTATCTCTCAACTTAAACATCTTCAAAAGAGGGAAAAACCTTTCGTAAAACACCTCAGTGAGCTCCTCCCAAGAATTAATTGAATCTTATGGTTGTTCGGTCAACCACTTCGTTGCTTCCCCCATTAGAGAAAAGGAAAACAAACGGAGTTGGACTGACTCTAGAGTGATGTTCTTGAAAGAGAAGGACCCACAAACATCTATGAAGTTTCGGATGTGATCATGAGGGTCCTCATGAGAAAGTCCTCCAAAAAGACCCTTCATTTGCAACAACTACAACATTCTGCTTGTAACATGAAACACCGCATTGACCATAGCCGGAGGCAATCAAATAGCACCCGCACTTCCAAACTGATACTCATTGACATCATATAAATTCCTAATGTCATCATTCTTCCCAGGTTGACGGTCGTTGCTCCCATTCACACTCATCTTTTCAGCTATTTTAGATAGCCAGCAAGAACACAAATAAGATAATTCAACTACAATAAAATCAGTTCACATCTATACTTCAATAAAATAATTCTAAACACCACTCCCAGCAGCAGCGACGCCATTTATGATAACGCTCAACTACACTTCATCCAACTCTAAGGGTAGGTGATTGCTAACTAAGAGTTGGGGTCGATGCCACAGAGCATGATAAAGTAAAGAACTCAATTAAGAAGTAAAGATATGTCCTAATCATTTGTAGATGTGACATTTTCGCAACATTAAAATAAATCACAAAATTTCAAGGATTAATATCAAATGGGGGGATCTGGGTAACCAATTTAAGACAAATAACACGGGAAGTAAACAAGTAGAGATTGTACCTTAGGAGTGTGATAAATTGAATTCTAATTTCGCGTAATGGGTGATTACTATTTACTCAAATGTGTTGAATCTAAGTGGGTAAGCTATGCTTAAAGTTAGCCATTTCTCAATCAACTATTGTGTTTCAAGTGAGTTCTTTTGAATCTCAACGACCATAACACAACCATACAACCCCATTCCTTAATTAATCCACTCTTTCAAGATGAATTTGTAAAGACACAATCAAACCCACTTTCTCAAGGTAAATTTTAAAGACGCAATGAATACAACTATCAATAGAAGATTCTACTCTATAACCTCTTTCTCAAGAAAGCATAGAGAACTAAGCTAGAATTGCATTTGCAACTGTAATTCCTCAATTAAAACATGAACAATTAATATAACCCACTTCAAAACAATGTTCAAATCAGCAACTAACAACACCCATTAGCTAATTAATGCATTTAACTACATAATCACACCCCCAAGGTAAGGGGTTTTAGCCAAGTATAGTGAAAAACCAAAAATCGTTACCAATGAAATTTTTCATCTGATTTGCTAACAATCTGCAATTCCAAAATGTTTAAATTGAAGCTAAAACTTCACAATCTCTAAATCTCTACTCAAAATGTTCTAGAATGTAAAAAGTAAAAAACCCAGAGGTAAATAGTGTGTGAACTCCTTTTCTTCTTTTAAAAATTGTATTTATACATTCTCGAAATTTCAGCATGGATTCAACTCGGCGAAGAAAGGCGGGCTCGCCCACCAATTTTATGATCCCCAAGTTTCTCTTCTTCTCGCCCTTTGGTTTGGAACTTTCATGACATTATTTCGGATCTTTTGGCGTGCTAGATCGACATCGCCGATCCTTTCAACAAATCATCAATTTTCCCATTTTGCTCGCCAAGTTGGTTTGTCCATGAGCTATTTTGCTGGAACTTTAGGTGAGTTGAAGGTCCACTCTACGAGTCGCTGAGTGGCTTTGGCGAGTTTCAGATTTGCTTTCCTTCTACTTTTTTAGTTTTTTCGCTTTTTTTTGCATCATAATGTCCTTGCCTCACTCTTGAGACTTCTTTGCTTCTCATCAACATATTAACATCAATAATGAGCGTAAAATAGGCATTGAGGACACTAAATCCTTGAGCAATAAGCCCAAAATGAGTTGAGATCCCCGACTCATACTACCTTCTTTTGTGGCTCTAATGCATTATAGGAGGTTTGCAGTTTTCTAGGATGTGTGTAATTAAGGTTTGGAGCCTTTTGTTATCTTTTAGGAGTGGACATTGATCCACGATGGCCAAGAACCTACTTGTGATCGTTTAGAGTGGACATGACCCCAGGTCACTCTTGTTAGTTGGGCGGCTTATGCCCCTTGGAGAGGATAGGCTGGCAGGGCGACCTTAATAGTTGAGATCCTCTACAGAGTCGACATGCCTAGTGGTCACTCTTTCTAGCTTGGCATCTTACACCTCTGGGTGTGGACTGTCTGGCAAGATGACCTAATTAGTTATTACGCTTGCTAGGTGGGATGCTAGTTGAGTGGTTCTTGATTACATGGCTACTCAGGTTCGGAGCTCGACTGATGCTCTTGGATTTAGATTAGGGTTACTCTTCATTCTTGTAGTCTTAGCCATTTTGTGTACTTGTCAGGCTTATGGGGTCCGTTTTGGTTTTTATTTAAATTGTACATGAGTGTGCATTCTGAGTTCTTGAGGGTCCAACTAGGTTAGGTGTTGTTGTACTTATATTTTCTTATTGTATGCTCGTGTGCTTCTTTCTTATCTCGCTTGGACCATTATTTTTATCTAAATTCTTCCTTTTCAGATTGTTTTACCTTTCTTGATCGGCCAGTGTATGATGCCTACTAAATACCTTTGTTTTGCTACTTATTATACACTCTCCATCTTTTCGTGATGCATATCCTAGTACGAACTACCATCGGTGATCGTTCGTGTCATATTTTAATACTTATAGATATTGGAGACGAGGGTGAGAACCTGGCATCCTTGACCAACTCGTCTTCTTCTTATACTTATGTTAACTAGTCTTTTGCCTTTGAGATGACTTGTTGTGGTCCATTTCTGGGAAGTTTTCTATTGTATATAGTTTTAATTTATTCTTGTTCCTGTTTTATCTTGTTTTTAGTGGTATTTTCTATTTAGTTCTACTTTTCTACTAATTACGTATCATTCTGGTTTACGGGTTTGCTTATCTACTAGTGGATTATAGTAGGTGCCATCAAGATTCTAGGAATTGGGTCATGACAAGTTGGTATTAGAGTCCCAAGTTCACCGGTCTCACTTGTACAAACCTAATACCCAGTATAATCATGCGGATTGGTGAAAAGATGTTTGTATGCTATCTTTTGGAGGCTACATGGTGTCCATAGGAATTATTTTCTTGTGACTCCCTTTCGTGCAGCGTGTCTTATTGGTTTCTTCAAATCTCAGTTGTTTCACTCTTTTGGCAGGATCGCTCCTACATGTTGGGCAATGGCTCAGGGTAGTGGTCAACCTCCCTTTTCTGGTAGAGGTACAACACCACCCCAAATAGAGACCAGGGTCAGGGCCCATAGCGGATCCTCCAAGAACACATGTCCTAGATTAGCCAGTGGGGACGGGACCAGCTCAGCCACAACCCAAGCTACCTATGGCTCTAATTCTTCAAGTAAAAATTTATGAGCTTCTGGTTGTGCTTAGGGGCATGTAGCATGCTCCAACTATAGCAAGAACACCTGAACCAGTATCAACACATAGTCAGCAGGATCAACCTGCAATAGAGGCACCTAGGGCCCAGGTACCACCTAGGGTGCATAGATCATGGTAGCGGCTAGAGCTAAGCCACTAGAGTAGTAGAAAATGCTCAGATTATTCTTGAGTCTTTCACCTCTGAAGTTTTCTAGGGTTGTGGGTGAGGATGCCCACAAGTTTCTTACCATTTACTGGGAGCGACTTCATACTTTGGGTATTGTGGAGTCGAGAGGATCCGACTTCATTGCGTATCAGCTAGATGGTCCAACTAGGCAGTGCTGGTGTACCTCCAGTGAGACCAGGACAACTGGGTCTCCTCTGCTCACTTGGTCTAAGTTTTCTAAGCCCTTCTTAGCTAGGTTCATCCCTTGCAGCATTACAGATTATCTCTGGGATAATTTCTCGAGGTTGGAGCATGGTGCTATGACCGTGTATTTATATAATTTTGGGGTTTCACGAGTTCTCTTGTCGTTCTACTACGATTCTACTTATTTAGGAGAAGAGAGTTTCTGGTTTTGTTTGTGGGTTGAGGCTTCAGCTATGATTGGGACTTACTCTTAGGATTTTGTGGGTTATTTCTTTCAGGATTTTGTTGATCACACCCGCATTATTGATTAGTTTCGTCATGAAGCCAAATGGGGCAGTAATAAGAGATCTAGATATGAGGGAAGATACAAAGAGTCCTACTCTAGGTGCATAGATGCATATTATAGGACACGGTACTACTTTCTGTAGGCTTAGCCTAGTCAACTTGTTCAGGCCTCATTACAGATTTCAGAGCGTGACCGGTATAGCTTGAGTAAGATTGGCTCTAGTAAAGTCATGGGTCTGAGGTTAGTGCCTCAGGCCGTGGTGTCTATCCTTCTAGGATCAAATCATCTCCGAGTTTCTTTGATTGTGGTTAGTTAGATCATTGGGCCTAAGATTTCCCTTTGTGAAGGAGGATATCTCCAGCTCCACAGGAAGCTCAACCAATTCTACAAGCCCCACTACTAGAATATCCATCTAGAGGTCGAGGTCAGGTTTAGGACTATCACAGTGGACAACAATGTGTTTGAGGTGGTCCTAGGGGAGATAGGTCAAGTGGTAGGAATGATGGCTAGGGTAGAGGTGGACAAGGACATTTCTATGCATCTCCTGCAGGGTCAGAGCTTCAGGCATTAGACGATATGGTCACATGTACGATTATTTTATGCCATCGGCCCGCCTTAAATTTATTTGATTTGGGCTCTACATATTCCTATGTTTCTGTGTATTATGATTCTCGTATGGGTATGATTTCTTAGCCTATGGCTACACCATTGTGTGTGTCGACCACCGCGGGTGAGTCTTTAGTAGTGGATTAAGTGTTTTGATATGTCTTAGTTATTAGCCAGGGGCGTGATACCCAAACTGATGTTATATTTGTAGATATGCTTGATTTTGATGTGATTCTAAGCATGGACTAGATGTCTCCCTACCATGCGGTTTTAGATTGTTTGTCTAAGAATGTTGCCTTAGCCATGCCTAGTATTCCCCCGGTGGTGTGGCAGGGCTCCATTCGTAGTACATTAGTTGGATTATATTTTTTTTCACGCTCGGAAGCTAGTGTCTAGTGCCATGTGTCTAGGAGGTGGTTGCCTTATTTGGCTTATGTATGTAATGTGAGTGGGGAGGATGTGTTTCCTATGAACCAACTTGGCCTACCACAAAGCGTGATATTCAATTTCCTACTGAGCTTAAGTTAAGTACTCGGCCTATTTATATTCCTCCATATCATATGGATCTTGCAAAGCTCAAGGAGCTTATTTTTCAACTTCAGGATCTCTTTGAAAAAGGGATTCTTTTCTTTTGCGCTGCAATCAATACATTTTCTTCTATATTTTCTCATTTCCGCAAATCTCAGTTTGATAGCTTTGTTTGTGCTAACTTGTTTTTAGGGGTTTTATTAATGGCATTGGGAGACACACCATGAAACAATATGTCGATCGGTAATATTTCCCTTGACGTTACCGATGTTTGAGTAATGTCTCTGTTCTAGAACATTGGCCTCATAGATAGCGTAACCATATATATGTCTTATTGGTTCAGATTTATTGATTTTAGAAACATTAACGACCCGAAGGAAGCTAAGAACATGTTCCAATGATCCTTCTTTCATGGCTATCCTCTTAGGATCTAATTTGCTAAGCTGGTGATTCTTTATTGGATGGTTCAGATGGATTTATATTGTTTCGTCATAATTATTTGTTGAGTTTCTTTTGTCAAGGACAAATAATTATTAAGAAACAATAAAAATCCATCCAATCCAAGAAGGAAGAAACAAAGATAAACAATAAAACAAACCGACTTAGCAAATTTGATCTTAAGAGGATTTCCATGAGAGAAGGATCCTCGGAGTGCGTCTTTCGCCTCCTTGGAGTCGTTGATTTTTCTAAAATGGATATATCCACATAGGCGAGAGGTATATGTCATTACACTATCAAGCGGACCAAAGTTCTGAAACAAATACATTAGGTCAACATCGATAATGTCATGACCAAGATTAACCACCCATAGAATATTGTTTGATGGGGTTTCTCTTGGCTCCATTAATAAAACCATAGAAAACTACTCAACAAAAAGAAAACTATCAGACTGAGATTTGGGTAAATGAGAAAATTGAGGAGATAATTTGTTGATTACGGCGCAGAAGAAAAGACAATTAAATATGTGAAGTTTTGTTAATGATACTTCCTTATTTATGTTTCATATCTTATGGAGAAGGACAATAGGCGTGGATTCTAAAGATAGAATTATATGAATGCAAATTTATAACTGGTCATATCTACTTCAGTTATATCGATAAATAGACAAATTTAATCCTCTAGTTTATGCGTGTTTTTTTTCCTATTCAACACATTAGTTTCTTGGTAAGTTGTTCTCTTTCTTTACAATAAGAATCTTCTTTCTATTTTCTGCTCTTTTTATTATTATTATCACAAAACTAGTTTGGCTAGTTTACTTCTATTGCAAATGTGTATAGAAAGGTAATCACTTCCTATTGATGATAGGAAAGCACAATGTTGATGATTTCACAAACAAATTTTAACAAATATTTGACGACAAACAACAAAATCCATTTGAATTAAATAAAGAAAAAATATAAAAACAAAAATGCAAACCGGCTTAGCAAATTTTATCCCAAGTGAAAATCCATGAAAAAGTATCCTCAAAGGGAGATTTTAGCCTCCTTAGAGTTGTTTATGTTACAGAAATAGAAATAGCCAAACCTGTGAGAGGAATATGAGGTTGCGCTATCAAGTAAGCCTTACATCTTGAACAGAGACATTAAATTATGATCGGTGAAGTCATGGACTAGATAACCCAATGATAGATTATTTGTCGGTGTTTCTCCTAGCATCACCATTGTGAAAACCCTATAAAGCTATTCAACACAAAACTATATATTCGAGATTCGGCCAAACAAGAAAAAAGAGAAAATATACTGTTGATTGCACCGGAGAAGAAGAGGCAATTCAGTAAGTAAAGCTTAGTGAATGACGTTTGTTTTTACGTTTTCTAGTAGAAGAGGTGATACTTTCAAATAGATGATTATGTGAATCTAAAGTTATAAGTGGTCACATCTTCTTAGATTATATATCTCTATAAAGTCATTTCAAGGCATGTGTGTTGCACGTGTTTCCTATTTAATCTTTCTTAGATTCGTTAAAATTATTAAATTCTATGAGAACATGAGCTGCAGAGTCACAAATGAAATTGAGTTATGGTGTTCCAGGACACACTTTTTAAATCCTTCATCAAAAGGAAATGACTCCTTTATTTGGTCTGCAAAAACGAAAAGACCGAATAAGAAATGTTGTTGATCTAGGAAAGGTATAAGGCACCCTTGGATCCCATGGTTCTAACACAGTCGCTTTTATCAACTCTTACTTTACTTAATTTAATCTTGGATTAATTTTTTTGCATATGTTTCACTTAAATTGTTGAATTTAATTAGTCTTAACTAAGACACAAAGTTGTGACTCAACTCATCTATACATTTTTCAAGGCACGTAAACGTGACCTCCACTCATGTGTCAAACCTAGGATTGAGTGTACTCATTTTTTGAATCAAAGAACCTTTATACTTTTTAAGAGGATTCTGATCAAGATGCATAAACGCGATCTCGCCATTTTGTTTACTTGTGTATATCTATGACGTAAATTTGCGACCTTAATTAAGACTATAGATTATCTATACTTTCCCTAGTTCTTAAAACTTGAAGCAATTATGTCATTATTTGTCCATCTTTCATATTAATAACTAGTTCTCGAAACATGTGTTGCACGTTTATCAATTTTAATCTAAACATATCATAAAAGATAAATTTGGTAAAATATATTATAGGACAGTATTATCAAAAAATAAAACAATGCAATATTTAACTTAAAAAGAGCAGAAATTTAAAACAACAAATTAGGAACAAAGAAAAGCTCGTAATTCCTCAATGTTGCTCTGTTTCTCCCTTGACAAACTAATTCTATATTTTATAACATTATTCAGGTATAAAACAAACCATAGAATTTATAATAGCAGGCATATCATATAAGTGATGGTGATTCTGTCAATTTTGTCACACAAAACATAAAAGAATTGACTAATTGATTATTAAACTAAGAACTTGAAGGAGAACCCTTTATAATAAACCCTAAAAGTAGTTTTCTATTTCGCATAACAAACAACAATGTGTCATCTCATAAAATTTACATAGAATATAAAAAAGAATCACAATTTTACTTAATTATTTGAAAGAAAAAATGAGCAAAGAAAATGTAGAACTAACAAATCGAGGGTAAATTGTTACATACCTGGTTAATTTGTATCATTCTATGATGAAAGTTTTGATATCTATTTATATTTGATATTTAATGAGCAAAATTCAATATAAGTCCATCATTAGTTGATTGATACAAAAGGTTTCACAACATCTACAAATTATTTAATATTTAATAGGATTTCATTAAGTTGCATAAATATTAACTATTCATTAAATTACCGATTTTCTTCCGATATATGAAAAGTTTTGCCATGTTATTTACCAATATCATTCGTATTATCAGTTCAAACTAAATGCATGCATTTAAGATATTTTAACTTATAGATTAATCTGATTACTTTATTACTCTTCAGCTTGCAATAATGTAAGGAGGTGAAAAGGTTTTGGAAACATTTTTATTAATTGATATTTCACTTTTTCGATAGTTTATATCATTTTAAATTACAATAGGGGTAAAATGATATTCCAAATTTTATCTTTTCCATATTTTAGTATAATATGATATGATATGATTAATTCAACTTATACATAATTCTAACCCTTTTTTTGTTGAGCAGTTCACTACATCAGGCTGCAAAAAGAAAAATGTTAGCACTTTAAACTAGTTGAAAAAATACACACAAAATATTTAACTTATATAAGAAATTTATATATTGTGCTAATCCAAAGAAAGATCAAACATGCATATATATTCTTTCCATGACTATATATGGCGTGTAATTATCCACAAGAATGGAACATCTGTGTGTCATGCTTTCTGTGTTCCTATCGGAGATAGTATAGAATCTGAGATGGAAGTATAATTTGACAGAATTTCTCATGAACAAATTACAAAATTGTGTCAAGAGAAGCTGTTAGCATAGAATTTATGCATCTTTGATCTTTCTTTGAATTCACACAGTATATATAATTCTTATATAAGTTAAATATTTTGTATGGATTTTTTCAGTTACATTAAAGTGCTTACATTTTCCTATGTTGTAACCCTGATGTAGTCAACAACTTAGACAGAATGGGGTTAGACAAGTCGACTAAACACTTATTAAGATGTTGTTTTCGGGTTCATCATTTTATGTTTCTTGCCAGAGATACAAATAAAGATTTTACCTCATACACAATGTTTTTGAGGTACCTGAGTTCAAAGATCGTGTTGGGGTTGCAAAACTTAATGATGGAACCAACATGTTCTTGGTGCCCTTTAGACTTCATTAGGAAGGTTTTAATAGTTGATGGTCTGGCATGTATTTATGATTTTGTTCTAAAGTCTGCACCTCATACACCTAGTGTCACATCCGTTCCACCAGAGTCTTATCAACCTAGATACATGGATGCACTAGAGATAACACCCTCTCACGTTTCTCAAGAAAGGTCTTTTTTAACAGATGACCTTGTTATAGGTAAGTAATTTTCAGCAATCAAGTAGCGGTGAAGGAAATGCAGGATCATCTGCTGGTATGCCTACATCGGATGTTACTGTTTTGCCATAGTCTTGGAGATATGTTGATCGACAGTTTTACTTTAGAAGACATCAAGATGCTGGGATAGCTCATGGCACCAAATGTTTTAGTGGTATTATGTATTGTAGAATTCTCTTGTTTCATAATCACGTCTCACTTTTCTTGTTTATCTATTTATTAGTTTGTACTCATTTGTTCGATAAACCGTCATGATATGTAGGACTTATTGAAGGGGAAAATGCTCCCAACTAGGAATTTCTACGGTCTTAGGGCTCTAGAACTCTAACTAAGGGTGAAAAAAAAATACATCCATCCCTTAAAAAGATGAATCTATAATATCTCGAACTTGGAAAAGTTTTTGGCTGTCCACAAATATCTTGAAGTAAATTTTTATTTTGAAATTCTGAGAATTTTTTTTGGATTTGTTCAAGCATAAAAAGGTCTAACAGAGTGTTCTTACTATGGAAATTCTTTAAGTCCCAAATACTATCTATCTCAAAGCCTGGTTAACACTTCTTATTTTGTACCTCTACATTTAAACTTATCTGGCGTGATTTTTTTACAGTCCCTTTAACAAACATCCATGAGAAGGGATTTTTGACTTTTTTATCCTTATTAATGTCATGAGATCAATTATCTTCATCGAATGATTTCTCTATATATATGTCATCTTTTCATTTTTGACACATACGAAAAGAAGCATATATGTAATCTTTTTACCTAGTTTTTTTTTTTGTTTATCTCTAAGTCTGCTTAGCAAATTTGATCCTAACAGGAGTTCCATGAAAGAAGCCTCCTTGGAGCGTGTCTTTAGCCTCCTTGGAGTTATTGATGTTTCTTAAATTGATAAATCCAAACCCGCTATCAAGCGGATCAAAGTCTTGGAACAAAACATAAGGGCAACTACAATAATGTTAGGGGTAATATTACGCATTGAAAGAAGATTGTTTGATGTTGTTTCTCTCGGCGCCATCAATAAAACCCTAGAAAACTACTCAACAGAAACAAAACTATTAGACTAACATTTCTGCAAATGAGAAAAGAGAGCAGATAATTTATTGATTGCGGTGGAGAGAAAAGGAAATTAATAAGTGAAGTTTTGTAAATAACATTTCCTTCTTTAGGTTTTCATATCTTATAAGAGAATGACAATAGACGTCAACTGTAAATATAGGATTATGTGAATCCAATTTTTTAACTGGTTATATGTGCTTCGGTTATATCAAAAAATGCACAAATTTAATCCTCTTGTTTATGTTTGTTTTTTTTATTCGTAAAATGGTGGTATTAGTAATACTTATGCTTCAAAATGGATAATTATATGCCATGTGGCGCTTATGTGGCATGATGAGGTGCTGAGTCATGACACTCTCCCCTACCTAATATTGTGACGACCGCAACTTATTATTGTTTTATGAACAATTAGATATTCTCTTCTCGCATGAAAGGCCAGTACAACATTGACTTGATCACTGCCCTTGTGTAACTCCTCAGACATTACATCGTTATTCTCTTTTAGAACTTTCTCTATACATGGTGGTAATGTCGATCTCCCACCATTTTTTTAATCACACTCTCAATGGTGGTTTTAAACGTCGCTCTCCCTTCTAAAGATCCATCATGAGTTGCATGGACGATAGTTGAGCTCTTCCTTCTATCTTTGGTATCTTAATCAGGGGAACCATACGTGATACTTCTTGATCTATGAAAAGGGTCGTTGGAGGTAAGGATTGATAATCCTGTGCCATTTCTGGAAGAACACTTTCACAAGAATTATGTCGAAGATATCTAAAGAAGTGGCAGTAGAGTGTATTTTACCTTGTCACATGCCTAGCGTAATGCTTACTCGATGATAAACTCTGTACACGAAAGTCGATGGTGTATGACTGTCTTGAGGTGGGTATTACTTGGATTGTAACTCAACCCCAACTTTTTTATTGCAATTTTGGACTTGATGTTGGCCTCTGCACCTATGTCGACCATAGTACGAGCGGGTCATCCATTGATTATGATGTCTACATATTGTGCACCATATTCTTTCGGCTTCTCTGATTGCTTTGCGATAGCTCTGCATAATTCAATAGGCCCAACTATGTAGCATCTGAACCTTGCCCTGGTTCTTATGCATATTTCTCCTTCCATTTGTGTAATATGGCACCAAGGTTCTTTAGTCCAAGGCATCTCTCATAGTAATGCGGCTCATCGTATATGTAGTAACCATTTCCCTTTATAGTCCATGTCTTCATGTCAGCATTACTTTGACGTCCAAACTTGTTTCTATCAAACTTATAGGTGTCATGATTCTTTGGATGTGGTTTTTGCTCCACACTTTAACCATGATAACCCCCCACCTTTGTCATTACTATCTCTCATCTCTTCTCCTCTTCGTTTTTCATGCTTAAAACTATAAAAGTTTTGGATTGCATGATGGCTTCATCAATAGTCCTAACCATTCGGCTCTCTAGCTCTACTCTAGCCCAATTTTAATGCCCATCCATGAAGTGAAACAAAATATCTTCATCCGTGAGGTTGGGAATATGATGCTTCAGAGTGGTGAACTCATTCACATATGCTCGTATGTTACATATCTACTTTAACTCCCTAAACTTGTGATTTGCCTCATAGATTACGTTGTTGGGGAAGAAAGTCTTATTTACCTCTACTTCGAGTTTCTCCCATGTTTTGATTGTGAAAAGCCCATTCCCTATCTCAGACTCCTTTCGCTTCCATTAAAGCATGTCTGTCTGTGAGAGGTACTATACAACAATGTTGATATTGTTCTGTACGCTCTTCACTTTGTTGCACTTGAAGTAATTCTCCAAATTCCAAAGGAAATACCCTACGTCTTGTGTTTCACAAGCGCCTTTGAACATATGTGTCTTGGGAATCTCAATCTTAGCCTCCATATCTCCATCAGACATCACATATCCTCCATTTTTAATTCCTCCCTTGAGCGTTTCAATCTCGGCATTAGTGGTTTTGATGGTGCTTAATGCATTGATGAGCCGACACTCAAAGTAAGTGATGATTTCCTTCCACTACAAGAAAGTGGAGATACAACGACATTTTCTAAATGTCGTATTATGATGTTTAAATGTCACAAATTTGTTTACTGACATTTATTTTACATTTGGACCAAATGTCGTAAATTTTAGTGTCGAGAATTTTTCCGACATTTAGGTAATTGTCGGGAAGAATTTGTGACATTTAGGTAAATGTTGAAAAGAATTTGCGTCATGTACTTTGCAACATATATGTAAATGTTGGTAAGATTATTACGACATTTATTTTTTGACATTTATGTGAATGTCGATAAGAAATATATGACATTTATTGTTGACATTTAGGTGAATGTCAGTATGAGATATATGACATTTATTTTCGATATTTAGGTAAATGTCAATATGAGATATATGATATTTATTTTTGACATTTAGTTAAATGCCGGTATGAAATATATATGACATTTATTTTCGATAATTAGGTAAATGTTGGTATGAGACATATGACATTTATTTTTGACATTTACGTAAATGTCAATATGAAATATATGACATTTAATTTTGACATTTAAGTAAATGTCAATATGAGATATATGACATTTATTTTTTCGACATTTATGAAATATCACTTACACTTTCTGACATTTAAATTAAATGATGGTAAAACAAATTTGAAGACACTTGTGTATAAATGTCACATCAAAATTTCTGACACTTTAGTTAGTGTCAACAAATGCTATTATTGAATGTCATAAAAATTGGTGACATTATTTTATATTTTGCTAAATGTCATATTAATATTCTAATGTCGCTACCAAGTTTCTTAAACATCCCAGAAAAATCTATATATATTTTTTCTCAAGACACAAATACATACAAACAATTTGTGCATTCAAAACTATCTTCTTCATGATAAGCAAGAAATATTATATAAAGCAAATATTTTCTAATATTATAATCAAAGAACAAAATAGCAATATAATAAGTTTTCTGTAAAAGTAAACAATGTCAAAACAATTTTTTTTTTATCTCAAGTAAAATTGAAATCTAACTAAATGTAATAATCTCAACATAAAACTAACTAATTAACTCCTAATTCAAATGGAATTAAAATCTCCAGTAAATTTGCAATAAATCTTTATGAAATCATCAATCCAAAAGTCGAGCACGTTGAAGTCGATACTTGACCTCATTTTCCTTGAAAATTCTGCACAAGAAATGCACATAAGAAAATTTATAACTATATAATAATAGAAATTAGATCCTAGTTAAATAGAACAAATTGAGATATCAAAAATGACTAATTGAATTTTCTGAAAACAAACATATTAAGGAATTGATGCAAAAGCAGTAATTATATACATGAAATTTTCTTCCTTTTAAAAAAAAAGAAAGATCTTGTAGTTTTTTCAAACATACCCACTTCTTTTTATTTGTGCCAACTACGGTAGTTCCAGTCTTCTTGATCATGTTAGCCTGAGAAAAAACATTAAATTGATTATTTTGATACTTTAGGAAATACAAAACTTAACATTTCATTGAATACATAAGTGTACCAATTTTTCTAGAAGGAAATTAAAAAAGGAAGATATATGATTGCTTCAACAAAACAAACATCTAGTGTTGGGACAAAGATACCTTCCTGGGTTGTGAGGAAGGTACTGGAATCTAGAGATCAGTTAATAAACAGACTAGGAAGCCATGGGACAATTCAACAACTTGTTAAAGCCCAACTTGGGGATATATTTTCAATCCGGAAGATGTATGTAAATTTAATGCATGTTCATCCCAAAGTAGCCTGGAAACATCTTGCTTTACATCCAAAGATACATCCTAGATATAAATTAATTCTATGGTTGGCTATACAGAAACGACTAGCAACAGTTGAGAGATTGCAGAAATTTGGAATCACTGTCCTCCCTGATTGTCTTTTGTAGCCAACACTTAGAAACATTCTCACATTTATTCTTTGAATGTAGTGTGACCAAGAAGATATGGAATTGTATGCTATAATGGTTGGGGCACATAAGACAAATACAAGACTAGGAAACTGAAGTGAATTGGATGAGCCAGATTGCAAGACGAAGAGGTGGTGTTGCTGAAATCACAAGTTGTGTGTTTGCGATGGTTGTGAAGGTGATGTTGATGCCAATGCCAAAGATGGGGAGATATTTTGTGGTCCAACAAGTACAGAGGAAACTCAATTCGATACCTTATTATCAATAGAAATACAACAACACATAGAGCAAGAGGATCAAACTTGTATTTGTAATACTGAGGAGGTATTAGTCGTCAGAGAAAATCTAAAAGTGTAGATAATGGTTTTATGTCAGAGAATGGAGTTCCTGCAAATCATCTATCAACACAGGACACCAGAGACAATGGTTCGGATAGATGGTTTGAGAAATTAGTGAGAAGGCGTCAAAAGTCAGAGACTGATTTCATGCGTACTCCAGAAATGCTGTTGAAGGAAGATGACTTAATGCAACTCAAATAATACTACATAAACTTGTATAAACAGTAAAACTCCATACATACACAGAAACAACATTAAAACATACTCGAAATGAACAATTATCATATCAGAAGTCGCAATGATAAAATAATTGGTATTATGTGTTGGCAGTTCTTGATGTCTAGTAAAGCTGGTCATAATGCACCTGTATTTGAGAAGTACCAACAGAAAACAAAGAACTTTATGTGTTCATGTTTTGCAAAGGGTGACAATATATCAACATACAACGGCAGGAACAATGAGGACATACAATTACAAAATATTTGATATATTAAGGCACAAGACAAGCAACAACAGTCACATAACCCATCGAATACTTGGCGTCACCATACATAACTATAGCAGATTGTTCACAAGGAAGTCATTACAGTTGGTGAGCACACCATCAGACAACGCGGAAGACAAAGAAACATGGATGGCAACAATGGAGATCGAAGATTACCTATTCTTCCAGATCTGCTGGCACATTTCATGTTCTGGTCCATACCCGATAGGAGAGCAGCAAATACTAAGGATAGACTTCAAGGAACATTCACCAGCAACAACACATGAAAGAGAGTGGAGAAGGCCATTCAAAACGAAAGCATCAATAAATGGGAATGAAAAAAGACAAAGATTGTTGAACTCTTCTCAACAATCAACAGAAGAATCTGACAGAAGGACTACTTTCCTTTTTTGCTTTGGACTAGGTCTTTGGGCCTGTTTTTTTCTTTTGTTTGTTTTGGACATGGGTCTTTGTCCAATTTCAGCTAAATAAAATGGTCCTTAGACCACAAAAATTTAAATTAAAAGAAAAAATAAAGGGTGACAGAAATACCCAGAAAACTCCTGGAGGTCTCATCTATAGGCAAAGATGGAACAATATGTATTTTGTTACTAGTGTTGCATTCCTTGCCACTACTTATTCTGACTATTTGGCCTCTGCTGGCAAATACCTCAAGTGTTGTTCTGGTTCTGTTTCTCCGAATGAGCTTCTGTCATTCTCTAAGTCTCAGGTAAAGATTTTAACTTTGATACAGTGCTACAAGCCTGTATTATGACGATTCATCATAAATGAAGCATGGAACTAGCAATGTATTCTTGGTGAACTAATCATCATGTTTGATGTTGTTCTAGGTGGACTACATTCTTGGTGACAACCCGAGAGAAACAAGTTACATGGTGGGATATGGAAACAATAACCCAAGACAAGTACACCACAGAGCTTCCTCCATTGTCTCGTTTAAGGTTAATCCTAGTTTTGTTAGCTGCCGGGCAGGCTATGCTACCTGGTATAGTAAAAAAGGCGAGCAATCCTAATCTCCTTACTGGTGCTCTTATTGGTGGACCTGATGCCTATGACAACTTGACTGATCAAAGAGATAACTATGAGCAAACTGAGCTGCCACTTACAACAATGCTCCGTTGATCGGTGTGTTGGCAAGACTTCATGGTGGTCACAGCGGTTACAATCAGCTCCTCCCAGGTACATTTTAGTGAATTAACATCTTTATATGAGTATTCCGAGGATTCATCATAAAATGACTAGTTTTAGCTAGCCGTCCACCTAATACAACTTGCTTTGGATTGAGACGTAGTAGTTGTTGTAGTACTAAAATCTTCGTATAACTCATTTAGTCTCAAGTTCTAAGTTGTAATAGAGAAAATCCACTCAATGACACATCCAGTGCGCTAAATTTTACCAGACAAGGAATTCTTACTCTTCTAAATGGTTCTGGCAGAGTAATTTGGTCCTCCGATTCCACTAGACATGGGAAAAATCTAGTAGCACAACTCCTTGATTCAGACATTCTTGTTGTTCGAGATGCAGCCGAGGATAAGCCTCAGAACTACCTGTGGCAAAGTTTTGACAATCCAGGTGACACAACTTTACCTGGAATGAAGGTTGGGATTAATCTAAAAACTAGTTTTCATCGTTCCCTTTCGTAATGGAAGAGCACAAATGATCCTTCCAGAGATGAGTTTACCTGGACATTCGATACTGGTGGATTCATGCAAACATTCATTATGAATGGTTCCATTGAACTCTACAGAGCTGGACCATGGAATGTCCGAGTCTTTCCTAATGCACCATCTCGTGACACATCTTGGAATGGTTATAACTATACATACTTATCTGATCCTAATGAAATATTATTCATGTATGAAGTTACATATAGCTCTATCATTGCAAGGGTAGTGATGCAACTAAATAGATAACTAATACACAGATCAAGACTACAATGATCATTAGACCAGTTGGTAATAATATGATAAATTAACATAGTTTATAATTTAACTATACCAACTGAAAAACAACAACAACAACAACAACCAAAAGAAAAAAAATGATCACTTAGACTGTTTATGTGTACATGACGCGCAATTAACAGTTTGTCGATTAATCCATATTAAACAAGAAAGAGGAATTAGTTGATCTTGTGATCATATAAATGTTAGGATTTACGCATTTAAAATAAAATTCAAAATTTTAATGAAATTTCTCTAACCTTTCTTGTGTGAACACCTGGAACAACTGATGATGGTTGTTGACAATCTTTAAGTGGGTTATCAGGAACCTGTTGCAAAAGAGGAAGACTATTATACATGAGAGAAACTAAGTTTTCATCTAAAAAAAGTATTTTTTTGTGAGCAACACAATTATTTCACCTGCTCTGCTTTTAACTTTGCATCAATATTAATTCCCAAAGACTCTACATATGCTTGTATTCCTTCCTTCACTTTATCCGCTATAAGTTCTTCCATATCCATTTTTGCTTCCGATAATTTTCTCTCCATCACTTCGTTATTCTCTTTTGCTTCCTCTTTCGCTGCTAACAACTTTTTATCCATCCCTTCCATCTCTTTTTTTGCTTCATACATCTTCTCTGTCATCTCAATTTTCATAGATGAGGTAGCTTTTTGAACATCCATCTCAACCCTTGTATCAATATCTCTTTTTTCAGCCTGAGATCGTTTATATACGGGGCCATATACTAAGCTAGGAGATGCTCCTTTTCCTAGAGTTCGGACAATTCCATGAGTGTCTGATCCCATTACTTGGGAGTACACATCATTAGGAGCACTTCTAGGGACATTCAACTCATGATACACCTCGGCAAGATCATCCATTTGTTTCTTTTTGAAAGAAAGGTAAAGTAATGAGAAGTTTTTTTAAAAAAATTGTAATAGAAAGAAAGTACCTATATATTTTTAAAGAGTAAGAGTTTACCATAACTTCACCAGCTATCTCATTTACTGGTTCTTTATTCGCTCTAATGTAAGATTTTTTAACACCTCAATACGAGTTGGCTTTACACCATTATTCATCTTTGTCATATGCTTGAATAGTAAGAGATTGACATTAAATATTCACGATAAGTATTGTTTAATATATAAATTATAGAAAATAAATAGTGATTACTTTGTACATCGTCTATAATTTGAGAATGACTTTTTCTCCCTGATGTGTGTGGCATAGTCAAGTTTTTTCGACTTTCTTTGTTTCTCTCACTCTTTTCCTAGAAATTTGAACACAACAATATATAAGAGGACATGCGCAATCTTGAATATATAAAAGAAATAGCCAAGAAAAAATATAAAAAAGCAGCATAGTTGAGTTTCACAAAGTGCAATCAATTTCTATACAAGAACATTTTGTGCAGGTTGGCAAACTGGACATGTACAACAACATTATTTTTGCCAATTAGAAGAAAGGGGCAAATCCGAAAGAACTTCTAGTTGTTCTACAATAAGAAGTATAATCAGGGGAAACACGACTTTAATAATTTATGACAACTTCTATGAAATTCTCATTTAGTAGAGCAAATGAAGAATAGAAATCTATCACATACCTTTGCTTCTTTTGAGCTCCAATAATGAACTCCACTGATCTTCTTCAACTCTATCTGGACAATGAGCTAAACGCTCAATATCAGTGTTATATGGGTCATATCCAATGGTTTTTGCTTCATGCTTTGATTCTTTCCATTTAGATACAAATGACATCATCAGTATGCGTTTCATGTCATCAGTTGCGTCAGTATTTTCCTGTACATATATTTAATACACAACTTTTTATAAAATAAAATATAAAAACAAAAACATCTTAGTATATAGGTTTTGTGTATACTAAGAACCTTGATATGAGCCCATATTCTATCCTTGTACATACCAGGTACAAGCCTCCAATCTTTATGATTCAGTGGCGCTAAGATGCCATTTCGTGCTAGCACACCATGTTTTGAACTCAATCTAGTTCCTTCTGACCCAATAATCTGACCATGTTCATTCAATTCAATATGTAAATTTCCACCATCTTTCCCCCATCCCGAGTGGATCATAGTGGGACCCCTAGTTCGCTTAGATTGCTCTTCACTCTCATTAGAATCTATAAATAATCAAAGATAAAAAGAGGCACATTTATTATTTATATAAACATTATCTAACTACATTATACTATGAAAGGAAGAATAAATGTCATGCTATTTAATACCTAGAAGATTTTTTGTATCATGTGATTCATCTCTTTCATTTTGTGGCCAATTTTGGGGCGGTTGAGGCATTGACATACTTCCGATTTGTTGTTTTTGTTGCTCAGAATCTATAAATAATCAAAGATAAAAAGAGGCATATTTTTTATTTATATAAAAATTAT